>JAGDQP010042379.1:0-16566 GCA_022664845.1 Lepisma saccharinum | reverse complement strand
TGTAGTCATTGTGAAGAGTACCATGACGATATTGATAGTGGTAATGGCCAAGGTTTGAAATGTTGGTATTGTTATCGCACGTTTCCCAACCAGACCTGCTAGGATCAACACAAATCTAAAGTCAACGGTAATCCTAAATGTTATTACCTACAACTGTGTCCGCAGTGTAAGGTAAAAATCGATAGATTTTGCAGAAAAACAAAACATGTGTGTGGAGAACATTATTGTGAACTGTGTAACATCTATGTGGATGAAACACATTCCTGTTTTGTCAAACCTAGCAAACCAAAACGAGTTGAGGATTTCCTATACATTATCTTTGACACAGAGACCATGTTACTAGACGCAAATAAAAATGGTGAACGTGAACATGTGCCAAACTTAATTTGTGCATCTCGTCGATGTCATCAGAGTAAGGATATGAAACAAAATTATACTTGTAGTGTTTGTGGTAACGTCGGTGGTCAGAGAGATTTTGTATTTTATAATATGGAAATATTTGTAAATCATGTTTTGGAACAGGGTCCTAAGTTTCAAGAAGTAGTAGGACTCTCACACAATGGGTCTGTTTTCGATACAATACTAGTAGTGTGATGTGTTATGGAAAAACAACATTTGACACCTCACATTATAGCACAAGGGCAAAAGATTATTCAATTAAGTGTAAATAATATCATTTTCCGTGATACATATTTGTTCATGGGGGTTAAATTTTCCAAATTACCAGCAACAATGGAGTTACAAGAAAGTCTAAATAAAGGAGAGTTTCCATACCTATCTAACACACCTAAACATGAGAATTATATTGGACTTTGGCCAGACATTGTGTAGTTTGATATTGACTCGACGAAGAGCGGGATGTAGTCCTTGCGTGTGATAAAAGTAAAAGACTTTTAATTTCCAGAAATAAATCTTGGAGTATTAAAAGAATGACGATTTCATTTTGGCACAAGCATTGATTCGATTTTCAAACCTTATTGAAGAACAAACGGGCGGAATACATTGTTTCCTACAAACAAGCACTATCGCCTCGTGTGCGATGGAATGATGGAATGTTTCCGTTCACGATATGTTAAAGAAAACACTATTCCAATCATCCCTCCTCTAGGTTTTCAGCATCGCGACCAACAAAATAAAACGGCAAAACAATGTTCAAAAATATATAGAGTATAAAAATAACATTACATTGCAAACAGCAGAAAATGGAGGTGAAGTTCAATTTACGCGGTTTAAACTGGATGGATATAACAAGAAAACTCGTTCTGGTTAGGAATTCTGTGGCTGCTACTCACATTTACGTACATGCATCACCCAACTTCGTCGTCTTCCCGTTGATGACGAAGGACATACTTTGGAAGACCGGCATAAGGCAACACTAGTGAGAGAAGAATTTTTGAAAAACAGTTGTAAAATTAAAGTTGAATCTATCTGGGAATGTGAAAGGAAGAAGATGGTTTAAGCATCTCCTGAAATTCAAAGTTTCTTAAGAAATGAGTGTTGTGAAATGCAAGACCCCTTACGTCCTAGAGATGCTTTCAAAGGAGGACGCATCGAATGCTTTCGCGCCTTATATGAATGTGGTGAAGATGAGTATTTAGCATATCTGGATGGAACCTCCCTTTATCCGTTTTTTATGTCTAAGAATCCTATGCCAACTGTAAAGATTAAATTTCATAAAGGCGAAAACATGCCTGATGCAGCTACAGTCCAAGGTTTAGTTCATTACAAATTACTTGCTCCTAAAAATCTTGCTATACCCATTTTGCCATATAATGCACATAAACGTCTCGTCTTTTTTGTGTAGGTCTTGTATGGAGGGCTTAAATAGTGGAGAATGTGCACATAATGAAGAAGAACGTGCATTCAATTGAGTATTTTGTACTCCTGAACTACATTTAGCATTGGAAAAAGGATATGTTATTCTTAAAACAGGAAATCTGGGAAATACAAATGACGGAAGGACTGTTCAAACCACGTGTTGATAATTTCCTAAAAATGAAACACGAAGCCAGTGAATTTCCTGATAATTGTACTACGGAAGAGGAGAAGCAAAAATATATTCATGATTATGAGCAGCATGAAGGTATTTCACTTCAGTATGATAAGATCCAATATAATGGCAGGTTGAGTCATATTTCAAAAATATTTTTAAATACCTTATTCGGAAAATGGAGACAAAGATCCGACCTTCCACAAACTCGCATTGTTAGTGACTGAGAAAGATTCATGGAAATCTTACGTTCGCCTCATTTGGAAGTTCAACATGTAATTCCTATAGCACAAAGCAAATTATAAGTAACGTATAATGACTGAAAATGAAAATTCAACTCATGCTTTTACTAATGTAGGCCTTCGTAATCTCGTGGGTTAGGGTTCGTTTATTTGAATTACAGGACACTGTAGGTATAGAAAGTCTCATATAGTGTGACACGGACTCGGTTATATACGTGCAGAAAAAAATGGGCCATTATTACTGTGTACTGGGAATTAACTCGGAGAATTGACTAATGAAATAGAAAATGGATGGGAGATGCAAAGTTTCGTTGGATTTGGTGCATAAAATTATTGTTATGCTATGAAAAATCTTCTCAGTGGTGAAGTGAAGTGTGTTTACAAAGTTCGTGGTATAACTGAATTATCGAGCGGGAAAGCAAATAAATTACGAGCATTATTACAATTTGGTCACTGAAAAGTATGATAGTTGTCAAATCTTTAGTCCTAACAATATCTTGCGCGAAGCATAATAAAAATTATTTCCAAAGGACAGTACAAAACACACCGAATGGTCAACAATAAGCGGAGGAAGCTTAATCCCTCAAACAAGGAAGATTATTCTGCTCTTCCCTATGGATATTGATATGAATAATTTTCGTACAAGTTACAAAATGTATAGTTGACAACCAAACTTTTGTAAAGGAAAATCTGAAACACTTTTTGTTGCAAAGGTGAAAACTAATATTTTCTTGTAAATTTTTCCTTACGATTTTTGTGAAACAAAAATTAAAAACTTTTTTGCAAACTTTTTCTTACATTTTTTGTTCCAAAATTTTTTGTTAATAAAAGTTTTTTCCAGCGAAATTATTTCTTTCTTACTAAAACATTTTTTACGAATTTTTTACTTACAAAAATTTTTCTGTTACCAATCTCTTTTTGTGAAAGTGAAACCAATTTTTCTTACGATTTTTTATTACAATTTTTTTAATTAAACAATTTTGCTACGAAAATCTTGTTATAATTTTTTTATGAAAAGCTTTTGTAATTTTTTTGTTAGGAGACATTTTCTTAGGAACCTTTTTGTTACGAAAACATTTTGAAACAATTTTTTTATGAAAACTTTTTGTTTGGAATTTTTCCTTTCTTACTAAAATTTTTTTACAAAATCTTTTCCTTAGGAAAACTTGTAATTTTCTTAGGATTTTTTACTGAAGACACCTTTAATGAAAACGTTTTTTGTTACAAACTTTTTCTTCTGAAATTTTTCTTACGAATATTTTGAAAAGACAAATACTTTGTATTTTTTATTTAATAGTTGTGTAAAATATTGTCTTGTAAGATAAAGTTGTTAAAGGAAGTTGAATTAAAATGCAAATCAGAATTCTCGTCAACTTTTTATTATAATATCCTTTTCGTTGTAGAAGAAAAATATTTACTATGATTTGACTTTATGTATCGGTATTTTGTATTAGCTATCTTTAAACACAACGATTTATACCCGTCGGTTTGTTTTATTTCAGCATTGTTTGTAAAACTTGTGTGGAAAAGCATCACAGTTCAATAGTTTCTATCAAGTCTATATTCACAATATTTTGTATCACTTGTAAAAATTTTTGGGTCTGAATATATCTTACTTATGCACAAATAAAAAGTTCCTTGTCACTACAAATCAGTTGTTTTATTTCCTATAGAGACACCTGTCCTTGTGTATATTCAAAGTTAGAAGGAGTGAAGATCTTTGTTGGTATAAGTCCATAGATGCAGTGTATCTTTCACCCATAAGATCAAACGAATTCTCTCCTTACATTCGGAATCTGTCACCATCTTCTTGTAAGTTGTAAGAAATTTATGTAGCACATCAATGGGATTCAGCAAATTTCTGGTATATCTGATCGCAAACTAAGAGTTATTAATACGTCAACCATACGAAGTAGAGTAATTTCCCAGCTTAAGTTAACCCACTTATGGTCAAAGTCATAGGAAATATCGTGAAAACACTCATCACAAATTATACTAAAACACGGTGACCATTCTTCAAGAATTGCCAACAAACACTGGACGGCCACCTCGGCGAAACTACAGTCACAGCTAGTCATTGTTTCCTGATTCAGCTCCAACAGACCAAGTCACAAACGAATCGTTACGTCAATTTATTGACTATTAACCAATCAGATTATTTAAATTCAAATGACGTCATTACCTAGTATGGCAGTGTCTGTTTGTTATTTCTTGTTACAACTCTACAAAATGCTATTTTATGCATAGAACCTAGAGGTTATACATGCCAGAACGAGAAGAGTGTATTATAGGTGGTGGTCAGTACTTTTAAAAGCTTTGTAGTCACTAAGTTCAGATTTGGATACTCCTTATGCAGTCCGTATCTTATGAGGTATACAACCTAGCATTACTAGTAAGAGACTTTGACTCTGGAGAACACACAGACACACATAAACACATAGAAAATAAGAAAACTTTTCGATAACTTTTATTAAAATAATCGATGGTTGGCAAGATTTAAAAGTTTTGTATAAGATGGCAACTCTTGTTGACGTTGTTGCATTACTCTATATATGATAAATAATAACTTATTAAATTATTTTAAGATAAAACACTGTTAAGTGTAAGATGGTAACACTGCCTGTTCAGCAATGTTAGCTGGCCGAGGATATGTTATATTCTTTCACAGACTCTTTCCCCACCTGTCTCCTACTCTTCCTGTTTCAAGCAAACATATGGTCACTAGCTGTGGGAACAAAGCATGGACTTCCGGTGTCTATTGGTAGTCAAGTCAGTATCTCTGTGTGTGTATGTGTGTGTTTCTGATAGCGTCTACAACAGCTGGTATATGCGGGAAGAAGTTCTTCCATCAACCGTCAAGAATCACCACTCAAGTTACGGTAAAGTTAGGAAATAATTTTTCGTCATACTGCCAAAGATTCTAGCAAGGAAGATATAAATGTAAGGATAATTTCTTATTACCAAGTCTATTTGTCTTTATCTGTGTTAATATACTAGAGAAAACATCATACAAAGAGGCTATACTTACTTTAATTCATTAATGTGACCAATAAAAGTCTCTTAGTCGTGAATATTTCACCTAAATGGTCTCAGAAAAGATAGAATTATCAATCCATGATGTATAATCGAAATCTGTATTGTAATTATGGGGTTGCAAACACTTGAATTAGCACATCAAGCACTACTGTAGACCTAATTTTCTCCTTATATTACGAGTAAATGTGGTTTCAAACAGTCCTTTCTTGCTACAATCAGTTCTTTCTAGCTTTCATTTCATTCAAAGTACTTCAAATACTGTTTGTCTCCTTAACCAAGCAGTCTTCTCGGTCATAACGTACATGCAAAATCGTTATATAGTCATAAAAATGCAAGTCAAAGACTAGTTTCTACCCAAAATCACGTTCAATCTACTTCAAATGAGCACTTTTCTCGCTGTATATTGTTCTCCATGTTTTGAAAGTAGTCGGAATTATGTAAATCCATGCTTTTCGTCTTCAAATACGCGTTAAACTTAGTTTAAATGACTGTTTTCTCGTTACATATTGACTAAATGTTGTTCTTAGGAGTTCTTTTTGTATTTATAAAGCGCAAAATATAGACAATAATTTTGATTTACCAGACTTGATTTTCATTTAATATGGAAAGTGTACAAGTAAAATAATGTCTACATTCCATTCCGAACAGTCCCTCACATGAGAAAATCTAAACAATGAGTCCTTCATACCATAATTCTCGTGAAAATATATTTTGTTTCTCTAATATTTGTGTTAAAATATCTATTTCAATGTCTGATATTAACAAAATTGCATTACACATTGTCAAATTCAAGCAATCACCCGCTTTGGTACCTTCATTTCATGTACAAGAACTTGTTTTGTGTTAACAAAACTACAATATGGCGTTATTCTTGTATTTACCGGTTTCAAAAGTATCTTAAAGACTAGTTTTCTGCTTAAAATCATGTTCGAATATGTCTTTCGTAGTGCCTACCGGTAAATAAGAGGCTTTGATCCCCCGAGTTTCGCATCAATTAGTTCCTTTTCCTGTTTTGTTAAAATTCTTTCTACTTCAAATGCCACTTTTCTCGCTATAAATTGACTCTATATGACTGCAAGAACTCCCTTCCCAATAACAAACACTGAAATAGTTGTAACTTTCATCTGAAATGGTTGCTTTAGAAAGATCATAATCAGGTTTGTCACCTTTTATCCTATAGATTGCCACCAAATAATCCTTTCCTAGGGTAAATCGATGTAAAATACAATGCAAAGATTCTTTTCTACTTGAATTATCTGCTAAATACAACCTCCAAAATGATAGTTTGATGTTTAATTCAATCTTTTCCTATTTCAAAAGAGGTGTTTTCTGCTAAAGAAAACATGAATGAATACTTCTTATACACATGTGAAGCAGCAAGTAGCCTTCAAAACAGTTGCTAATATTGTAAACTGTACTTAAACATGGAGATCAGAAGACGTCTAATACACTTTTCCATTGTTTAAAGCACCATACAGCTGCTATTAGGCTAAATTCAGATTTCAAATATGGTTCAAATGCGTCTCGTATGCTATTCAAAGGAATAATTACCCTGTAAATTATCTTAAAAGCAGTGTTTGAAATTCTGTTACATAGTTTTTTATATACCCTCTTAGACAATATATTCAATATTTCAAGTTAAATTGGTTTGTACACATAAAATGCACTTTTAAAACAATAATTAACCTACATTTCTTGGTCACTTGTGAGATATTTATCTGGATCTTGTAGTTACTCAGGTCTAATAACATGTCCCGTAATTTCTCTAGACAATGGTTACACATCAGAAGTATTATATTAGGATAACTTTAGCTTACAATCGGTTTAATCACATATCATACAGTTCTTTGTGCACAGTAAGTGCACTTCTCGTGTTCAAATTATTCCAAAATTGCTACTATTACAGTAATTTCTACTTGCAGTGATTCGGATTGCATTGTTCTACATGTAAATCATACATATTTCAACGTCTCAAGAATTAAAATTGTGGCCAATTATGTAAGTTTAATCTTTTCCGAAAATAAAACTCATTCAAAATGCTATGTATTATGTATATACAAATTTAGACATAGATATATTCACATATGTATAAACATTTCCTTATATAAAGCTATCGTTAGATAGATTATCCCTTTAATATTTATCCTAACCATGAAATATACTACTCTTATTTCGTATGAAATCTCACTTTTCCTGTTTTCGAACTAATGTTCTTCGTGTATGAGATTATTTAAGAAAGAGTTTACATGCAAATCAAGAAATATTCTTACCTCGACTTCTAACATCAAGGAAGAAGGTTTCCACTTTCCGAATCTTCTCAAACACTGCGAAAATTAAAGAACTTATCAGACACGAGCCGAAAAGACCAACATATGGCATGATCTGTTACGCAGCAACAATTAACACGTCTGGCCAGAGACACTTCTTTTCTCTCTCAGTCGGCACAACCAAACTTCCTGTTCACACGGTCAGGAGATTCCCATGCTTCTCTGTTAGGTCAACGGGTTAAACCAGGGGCCCCAAAGGTGAAGTTTTATGTGGGAAACATGTCAGTTTCGTCAAAATAATGGCCTAACATCTCAAATTATCAGCCCAGATGATTGAATTTCGGTGGGGGTAGTTGCGAGCAAGTAAGAACTTATTACTACGCGGGGAGGTGGAGAATGAGACCGATGTCTCTTCTTAAAATTTCGAGAGGAAGAAGAAGAGAGTAAGGGAAAAAGTTTTCTCTACATCTCAGTTGCTTTGCCACATTTAGCTTCTTTCCAAACAGTTCATTTAAATCCAGTATCGTTTAACACTGGCGTTGTGGTTTTCGAAGCAGCACTGAGAAAGACAATCAGTTTCGACCTCAGTGTCTGTCATCCTGACTGATGATTTCCACATATCTAGCATATGTCTTCATTTTTTATCGAATACATCTTACGACAAGATAGCACAACAATATAAATTTCCAATAAGTGGTCACTATAGGGTCTTCATAAAATAATATCTAAATTATGAAATTAAAATTAAATAAGGGGTAATTGCTGGATTAAACTATAAAATCAATGAAAATATATAACTTTGAAGGCAATATATACATCAAATGACTGAAAAACGTGTTAACAGATTGATTATTTAGCATATTGATACTATTGACTATTACATAGAGTATACACTGTATGAACAAAAAAGTGGTATCATATTGATCATTGATTATTTATCATATTATTTTCGTCGACTATTGTATAAATTGTAGTTATTACTATAATTTAAGGTATTCATGCAATGTAGGCGACAAGCGAGTACAGAAAAAGCCCACCTTAAGAAAATCGAAATTGTTTTATTATTGTATTTGAATATGTAGTTATTGTAATCTAGGATTGGGTAAAAATGGAGAAAGCTAAGCCTGCGGTTAAACAAGAAAGTACCTGCGAGTTTTGTGTAACTATTGCAGTATTATACTACTGAATTGATTTCATAAGAGAGCTGGTAATATGTTAAAGATGGGACCTATAGTTTTTAGTAAAGTATCTGCGAACCACTCCGCTCAATGAACCCAGCGGAAACTAGACCCGTTACCACGCGTACAGAAAGTGAGCCCAGTAACCTCTACACTGTAGAAAAAGGAGACACAACTTTCAGCAAGTTTTCGGTTGAACGTTTTACTTTCTGTAATGTTTCAAAATGCGTTTATATCTCTACATACATATGACTGTTCCAACGTATTTCATTCAAGCAGAGCATTTTTTAAAGTAGAAAAGAATAAAAGGATAAGAATAAAAATAATGAAAATAATTTCCTTTAAAATTAAAAAAAGTAAGTTGAAGTTCAGGTTTGGATGCAGAGTCCACAAGCACACTGGTCAGACGCTCTTGCCACTTTGCTACCTTTTTTTTAAATCTCGTTTATTTAACTTTTATAGTACATTGCGTTTATTTATACGATTGGGACCATTTATTTTTCGTTTATCTTTCTTAACCTACTTACGGACAACACAGTTAAAATCACATCCGTGCCTGAGGCGGGATTCGAACACGCGATCCTGGAGTCGCTAGACTACCGCACTAGCCCGCATGACTACCTGGATCGGCTAGCTACGAAGGCAGATGGTGTTGTTGGCTTTCCGAATGGTATCTATAGCTAGGGTTTTACTGCGAAAGGAGGTTAATCATTAACACGTTTTTGATTTTGGTACGAGGAATATTTCGTGAAAGAAGAAGAGATACGTTTGCTACAATGTATAGATTTATACCTAACTTAATTTCTCTTTCCGCCAATGCCGTTTTCGGTTCACCATTGAACTGTTTACTGTTCACAGTGTAAAGTCAATATAAACACTGAATACGGCGGGGCGTTCAGTGACAAGCAAGGAACGTTACTCCTGTTACTGGATCATAGAATATCCAGCCAAGGCTTAAACTTCATCCACAAAAGAACGTAACTTCAAAATTGCCAGTTTAGCTTACACTTCGATTTGAAAATGGCCGAGTTTTAAGCGTAAAATAAGATGAACGTTCACGGGCAAATCACTTTGGCCAGATTCAACACATTTTCAGTTAACGTTAAGCTATTACAAAGAAAATGTTTAACTTTCAAATGGAGTTAATTTTACAAATCTTTCCACTAAAAGTTTTACACTATATCCACGTTTAAGAGTAAATACAACAAAACGCTAATTTTGGACTTTTATTTCGCCATAAAGCGGAGTAACTTTCATCCATTTTGTGTTTCCACTTTTTACAGTGTAGCCACCCTGAAGTAAAACTCTGAAGTGTCACCATTTTCACCGTAGAGCATTCGCTTCGCATTCATCAATCCCTGGAGTTCGAAACCAGTGACTGCCCATCTTGACTGTGGTTGACAAAGGTTTCTCCTTAGCCACACAAGGTAAATGCCGGGAAGACATCTTCGACTTAGGCCCTGGCCAACTCCTTCCAACATCCTTCCCGTTATTTTATTCCGTCCTGAGTCATAGATACCTAAAGGCAAAAATTATATTCACATTTAACTTGTCACCATTTACATGATCATTATAGACATCACTTGAAATGAAAATACTTTTATCTAGTATTACAACAGTTCTTTAGTGATTTAAACTAATTTCTTCGAACGGCTACTGAATCACTTCTTGAAATATATTGTTTACCTGATTCTCTCGTGACATTAGCTGCAGTTCTTGTTCACACACTTTTATTCACATGTTCCTTTAAACCTTTAACTTTTTCTTCAACAACATCCTCAATGTGTTCAGAAACTGAAGAACCTGAAAAACCGCTCATAGACCTACCAACAAATACAGTCTGTATTGTACCAACTAATACAGACTGAGTGAAAAATCAATTGTACAAGAAATTTAAACATCAGCCACTGAAGTCAGTGTACATGATACCAGATCGCATAGCAGAGAGAGGAAAACCGTCACAGAAAAGTGTTCTATGCAAAATTTTCAAGATATTGACATAAAACTTGGCAATTATAAAGCATTTATGCACTCAACCCTTCAATTCCGGAGCCAGCCGATACATCCAGTAAACCAAGTTCGAGAGCAGATGACAAAGGCATCCGCCCCGAACCATGAAACGAAGAGATATTACACGAAAACACCGGACCTCCAGGAATATAAAAAGATCTGTCCTGCTTTATCTTGATTGCTTCAAGTACTGTTTCCAGCTTGATTGCTTCAAGTACTGTTTCCAGCTTGATTGCTTCAAGTACTTTCTTTGATCTTACATCTCTGAATTTAGAGTTCGACGATCTAAGTGCTTTAATCTCTTGAGTCCTTAATACGTATTTGCACTTGGTTTCAGCATATTGCAACAAATAGCCTCAGCATTCAGAAATTTATAGAGGGAAATGCAGTACAAAACCGTGGAACAAAACACTATTACATCATACAGTGTCATCCCACTTTGGACACGAGTTCCAACTTTTTTGCCGTTTTTCTCAATACACGCAAAATGTAACATAAACGTTTGTTCGCGCATACGCTTGAATTCTCGAATTCGTTGATTTATCGGAGGAAGCACTCATGTATATTCGGTATTAATTGATATATCTGAAGAATTCTACCAAAAGTTACAGTCACCGAATCAAGAATCTGTAGTCGACTCAACCTAATGCAAAATAACATATTCGATTAGGTTGAACTAGAATTACTTTATTAATTAAGTGATTCTCAATAACAGGAAGACTTCCGGTTCTCTCACCCTTGACAAGATACCCTCCAACCATTTACTATATCTTACATGCAGTTTCTTCTCTTATACAGATGACCCTTCATCGTCATAAATTTACCTCTTCACATACAAATAGATACCACAAAAGGTTGATTACCCAATAATGCTTAGATCTTACAACTTAAGAGAACATGTCTGAATCAACGATCCTTTATTTATGAATCCACTTGGTAACATCAAACATTAAGTCAACGTACTACACTAAAACAAAACAATAAAGGAAACTGTCCCTTTTGCAAAAGAATAACCGAGGACCTCTCGATTCAGTATAAAATATTTCCGGCCTTCATCAGATTAGCGCCATATAGCATTAGGGAATGTGTTTATTTAGTACGTATAATTTGTGTTGAAATAGTGTTATTCTTGTTACGGGGAACGCTTATCCAAATAAGCCGCGGTTACGTTCCAAAAATGTCCAAGTTGTGTTTACGTTCCAAACTCTAGTGAGTCTTTAGATATATATCAGTCATTTCATTACGCCCAACTATTCAGCTCTCGTTTAGACAAGCTGAGCGAGTACGCCCTACTCAAAATTAGTTATATATTCATTTACGCCTTCATTATCACTCTTAAACATAAAGAATTAGCAATTTAAAAAATCAACTTTATAGAAAATAGGGTGACAACACTGGCAAGTGGGGTATTTGGCGGACGTAGGCACCAACATTATTTCCCTGTTGTATCGAATAATTATACCAAGTTTGGTGCAAATAAATCTAATGGAATTGAATCATTTTAAACAAATGACTTTTTTAATGGGCTGGCAACACTGCATCACTGCACTAATCAAGGCAGTTCCGACGGTTTAAAATTAGCCTAGCCAATGCCTTTACAACAAGACCTGAAGCACCTTTCTATATCTCGTGGTTCCTGAGCTTTAATTTCTGGACCCTAACATACAGACGGACGGACTGAAAGGGATTATAAGGGTCCTAATTCTATAGCTTCTCTATCAATCGACCTACAAGTTAGAAGAGAGTGAAATTTCGTGTAGGATCGCTCTAAATATGTGAAAAGAATAATAATTCTGAATTTGTGTAGATTTGTAGTGTCCATTTTGGATTTTGGCCGCCATCTCCGAAAAGTTACCCTAATATGATTGATAACCTATTTCGACCTTCATAGGTCCTACTCTGCCGAGTTGCTATTTGTGGGCTGAGGTGAGGACAAAACGCCCAAAGATGCCTCTGGGTTGATGGACTAATTCTTTTAGTGTTACAGATTAGATGGAAAACTATCTGCTAGAGGGTATGTTCATCATGGCAGCCATCTTGAAGGCGCTCAACTTAAAGCTTGCTTGAATTTTTTAATGGGAAGGGTTATTTATCAATCTGGATAAAATTTCATGTGAAAGGTAGTGAAATACAAGTTTAGAGTAGTTGGTTAAAGTGTGTGGAAACATTTTTGAAATAATTAAACTGCACGAAGATCTAACGCATTATTACGATAACACGTAATGCACCATTTTGTCTACTTTCAGTTAATCTCAGCATCATATAAAGCTAATATACTTCGTAGAATGTCTTATAAGAACTTATTAACAATGTCCATCAAAACATAACAATAAGATATTAAAAAATCATTCTCATTTTCTCATCTTTGTAGTGCATAGTAAGAATTTCACTAATTTCATAGTCTAGCAACTCAACACCTTTTAACTGAATTTATGTTTTTAATTTCATTCAATACACTGTTATACACAAATACTGAGGGACTGTAGCTCAATCAACAGAGCGCTTGGTTCGTATTCGGGAGGTCCTGGGTTCGAATACCATTGACCGACCATTCTTACAGAGTTTTCCAGAGTTTTCCTCAGTCATAGCAGGTAAATATCGGGATAGAGCCTTCAGCTTAGGCTCTGGCCGACTACTACATCTTTCCACTACCCTGTCCCAGTCTGAGTCATAGATACCTAAAGGGCATAAATAAAATTGAATGATTATTAAAGAAGTTCTGTTATTTTGTAGTTAAATCTGTGTCTTGCATTCTCAACATATATACAATGCAACATGTCACTAAAATATTTTTTAAGTATGTATGGACTATTAAAATACACTTTACAACGAGAGTAGATGGCGAGCTACTTTATGGGTGTCCTTTGTAATAGCGACTCTATTGTTTGGAAAACTACCATGTTCACCTGTCATGTAGGATTATTGTACACAAAGGGGAGATTGATGATCTTTGGGCATGCTTTGTAAAAGAGCACGAGTGGCTGACAGCGCTGACGGATAATACGGTGATGGATGGTTTTGTGAAGGACTGTGTTACGTAGTGGGGGAAAGCAAAGTCGTTTGTCATTTTCCAAGAAGACTAAAGTTGACAGTTTTTCTAAAAAGAAAAAGATAAAGAATGGGAGATGTGGCGGTTACTTTGAGGCTGAAGAATAAAGGGGTCGTAACAGTCTGTCCAGTGACAAGGGCTATGTCAGAGCAGGTAATGAAGCCTGAATAAGATGAATGATGTTCATGAAAGTATGTTACCCGAAAAGGGAAGAAACTAAATATATATTGTTGAGCGGACATGTTAAGAGAAGGGATAATGTGTGTGGGAGTGATATATTGTATATTAATTTCGGTCAAGATCGTCAATTTCCGCCTTCGTTCGTTCTGACTGGAGGATCTTAGGCTGTTCATGGCATTGCAGTCAAGCAACGAGATCGTGTATATGTGTGAGATGCTTCCCAGTGCCTGTGGGTATGTAACAATGTGTTGTTGAACATTTTCGTGCATGCATTGAACTGGGAATCTTTTTGATGGTGGGGATTACGTTACTGGAAGGTAATTAGAATTACAACTAGGAACATGAACAGTGTATGTCTGTATTAGGTAGGAGCAGCTCATTTATCGGCTTTGCTAAAGGTAGACTGGGGGCGTTGTACAAGCAGTATAGTTTACGCAGAGGGATAATACTTTTAATGGAATAAACGTGTTGAATATTATTAGCTCTATAAGAATAGCGTTAACAAGTACCAACGTTAGTGGTCGTACGGAATTGGCCGGTGCACTCATAGGATTATCAATGGTCGTTAAACGTTGACAGCGCTACAAATATAAAATAATAATTAGTTAAACAATACCTGATGGGTCATGGGTCTTTAGATAAATTGTTACAATTTCTGGAATTGTGAATGGTAGTTGACCAATATAAAATAGTATTGGCAATAATGTAAAATATTAATTCTCTGTATGAATAAAATTTTGATGGTTGTAGCACCCTCTGGCTGTCAATGCTGAAAATTTTTGAATACGCTATTATGCGGGGGAATGCTGTAGCAATGGTTGACTGGGTAGATAACTAATGTCAACTTTATAGAAAAGGCGATCACAGTCGTCAGAATAAAGGACAATGCTTATAACGTAATTTGTCATGTACACTACTGGAAAATAAACTCCTTGTTAAAGGGATGACTGTAGAATGGAGCGTAATCTTATTTCTTACCAGCCTAATAGGAATAGTAAAACACAAATGTAGAGAAACGTGTTCGTTCATACTGCGCGGTGTCCAATCTTCGTAGCTAAACGTTCCAAGCGGTTCACCAGACATTAAAATGTGCATGAAAGACAATGGATGTATCTTTCTTGTTGATGAACCGACGCCAACACTGACAGCATGGATATTTGAATAACTAAGAATAAACGTTCTTAGGCGTACTGTCAGCTGGCAACCCCTGCTAAAACTCACAAGTCGGCTATAGGAAACTGACAAAAGGGAAACGAATAAGCCTATGGTTGTATCTTTCGTGTTTATGTCATATGTAATATGTAATATGTCAAATGTAATATGTCAAGCGAGAATGTATATAGAAATAAAAAATAAAGCCTCCTTAAGGGAATATGGCCGTATTTGTCGTGTTGGCTACATGTGTCCAACATGGTGAAGGATCATTGTAGATGGGTCATATACGTTACAAGGTATAGCATGCTTGAGTATTGCTGTAAGCATGGGATCTCTCTGTACACTGCAAAATGGGGAAATAACAGCTGACATATAGGAAATGCGGTTTACTAAAGTTTACGCTGCATGAGCATCTCTCGGTTGAGAATGTTACTTTTGAATTAGGGTAATTAAAAGGTCCAACGTAAATTACGAATATTAATCATTCCGTAGATGAACAAGTGGGCAGTACCAGAGTTGTGCAATAGCAATAGGTTTATGCATCTGTACTAAAACTACTGCAGCATTGGTATGTTCAACGACGTACCTGATTAATCAAAATAGTTCAGCTATGTAATGGTAGAATAAACAATTGAACACACTTATAGCCAACACTAGTGGACATTTCCGTATTTACATATTCAAAATAAATGTCAGAGATATGATCTAATGATAGGCCGGGTGTCTTTAATACACAGGCAGATGCATAGAGTAATATTGTACCATGTATATGGATAGTTAATAGCTGATTTGACAAACAAATAAGAATTTAAATCTGGTCATATGATTGGCAGGACATGAAAATAGCTAGCAATAGTGGAAATACAGCCGTTGCCGTATTCAAGTAGCCGAAATAAATGTCCGAGATATGAGCTAATGATAGGTCACGTGTCTAATACACAGGCAAATGCATAGAGTAATATTGTACCACGTATATGAATAGTTAATAGTCGATTTGACAAACAGAAAAGAATTTAAATCTGGTCATATGATTGGCTGGACATGGAATTTTATTATAATAAGCACAGATCCGGATTTAGCATTGGTAATGAATCACACATATAGAATTGTAATTGCTCGTGCGGGGAAGCGGATGGCACTTGTGTAAAATGAGTGCATAGTAGCAAAATTAAGTTTTTTAATTAACATAAGACAATGATGCCTGTCACTTACGATGAAGATTAAAAGTACGACAAATGTTGCATTTAGCAACATGGTTTGCTGACGTAACTATTTCAATCGATAGCTACGAATACAAAGTTGCGGTATGCAAATGATGTTCACCACGTAGTCCAGGGTGTACCACACGTTCGCAATTGATTAATGTTTATTGTAATCTCATTGGTTAATACTAAAACAAAAAGAGCATTGGAGCTTGTTGATTGGCTGGTAATGGCTATAAAGCAACGTCGGCGACAGG
>JAGDQP010042377.1:0-16567 GCA_022664845.1 Lepisma saccharinum | reverse complement strand
GAAAACGGCTGAATATGATGATGATGATGATGATATATATATATGTTGCGTGTCATATATAAATGATGGTTTTTATTATTTTTCAATGTCACTTGCAATGTCTATTGTACTAAGTAACGGTAGCGAAGCGAGATAGAAATTTTCGGGTAAGCTCAGTTCAGTGCATAATCCCGAAATTGACATTATTATGAACTTTTATTTTATAACGATATTATATAATAATAATAATAATAATAATAATAATAATAATAATAATAATAATACGGTAAATTCGCGAAAAGCGAACATATATCACCATTTTGTTTTTAATACTTAATGAACACCACAAGAAATGAATTTAAATTTTTGATATATATGTTCCATATATATGTATTAAATTATAAACAGCTGATTTTTCTACACCGTTCTTTGTATATTATTTTATTAGAGATCTACAAATAAGCACTACAGATATAAAATTGAACTGATTATTGGTTTCATAAAAATCACAGAAAAAAAAATAGAAAGAGAGATTACGAAGTAAATTGTTCTCGACGTCTGAAATGGACTATTTAAAGTGATTGCAAATACGAATGGCATTATCAGTTTCATCACATTCACTGCGTGTTGGCAGATTACGGGTAACGTACTGAATTTAGTTAAGATATCCACGCAATGACAGTATATTTGCCTTTACGTGACTCCTCGCTAGCACGTTTAATCTAAATTCATCCTTTCGCGTTTCTTGCATATTTAGAATCCTTACTCTATAACAGAAACATGAAATTAGTAAAAACCAGCAACTTATAAATTTTAATTGTGTAAATTGACAAAACTTTCATTTGCTTACTGAACTAGAAGTAACTCACGATTATAGTGTAGTACAATCGCACTATATAACAACGCGGAAGGATTAACTATGGTCTAGGAACAATTTCTAATCTCTCTTTCTAATCTAGGCTGCCACTGTAAGCAAAGGGTATTTCGCTTTAAAACCTTCTTCTATGTATATATATATATATATATATCTTCTCTCTCTCTCTCTCTCTCTCTCTCTCTCTCTCTCTCCTCTTTCTCTGTCATTCAAGAAAACAGGAAGAGGACACAGTAAACTTGCTTTCTTATTTGATACCGTTTTTCAAATAAAATTAAATGATATTTGTTTATAACATCTAGTTTTTCATTCAATTTAAAGAAATTGCTAACAGAGGATGTATTTTACTCGGAGATCAAGAATAGCATATATTTATTATTTTACTACTCTAAACTCCCCTTTCTGTACTCTGAACTTTTTTATAATTTCTTAGCAGAAAAGACGGAACACAAATTTTCTTGAAAGGCTGGGCCCCATCCACGGTTTTCTAAAGTCAGGACATCGAAGATCTGAGGTAGTAATTGTCGTTGTAGATATAAATTATACAATTCTAACAAATTGAAGACCAGAAACCTAGGAAAGACAAATCTATTCATGTTCCGTCAAGCATCTAAAGGGTAATAAAATTTGCCAATACATTATTACAATATAGATATTTGACTGGTCCTCTCCATTCGATTAGCATTTAGCTTATCTATCCATTTAATAGGCTTATACACTTTGTATGGAACCCTGCCAGGGAGAGAAAGCCTTTCTGCCGTATGGTGCGACATCTGAAAGAACATATACACACCCATGGTTCATCCTGAGGGTTTTCCTCAGTTTCATCTGTCGAATACTTGGGCAGTAATTTTAATAAAGACCCTGGCTGCGTTCTTCCCATTCCTTTCATAGAAGATTGTTTAATAAGAAGAAAAGAAATTTGATGTTTAAAAAAGAAATGTTAAAATGTTTTTATTGTCATAGTTTGTATTATTCAATTCTCAATTTATAAACATAATTTTTATATTGAAAAGAACTATTTTTATTTTTCAAAATATTCTATTCTTACATATGGTATAGTCTTCTAATTGAGGTGATGAGTTTTATCACTAATTACACGAAGCTTCATGCAATTACTGGTAAAAATGATCATCTCAATTAGAGGACTACACTTAATATTTTACTATTTTAATTCTCCGTGCGCAAGAAAGTGCAATTATTTAAACATTTTCTATTATGAAATACCATTTCTTACTGGAATTTTTAAAATCCAGTACAAAGGATCATGTTCGAGACTTATGACCACAAAATATGTCCTCTAAGTGTAAATATGAAGTGATAAGAAATTAATTTTCTGATGGAAAATTATGAGGTAATAATTAAGAATATACTTGGTGAAATAGGAAATATTGTTTTTGTTATTATTTATGGTTCAAAAATTATTTTGTAATTTCTGACCGTGACTTTAATATTGTTTCAAAATCATTTCAGCGTCAATTGTATGTGTCCAGTCCACGCGTTAGAACAAAAGGCTTGCAGCACGGGGGACTATCGTTGCCAGGGCTTGCAGTAGTAATGAGGAAATACATTTGTCGTTCTCTGAACCAAGATAATTGTTTGTATTAGTGCTGCCCAATGTTTAGGCATGTCAGGAACTTTAAATTTTATCTATATCCTGCAGGCAGCTGTGGCTTAGGTCGGGATAAAGGAGAGGAGAGAATGTGGGACTGGGAAAGAAGTCCGATAGAGTCTAGTTCGAAGGTATCAGGCTAATGCTGGGTATGACTGGGGAAAACCCCTGGAAAAATCTCAGTCAGGACTGCCAGCTGCTGAGATCGATCCGAGGGTCTTCCCAATATGAAGCTAACGCTCCATCAACTGACCCAAAACCTTTCGATTTGGCGTGTTAGGAGCATCTAACTAATGGCTGTGAAGATCCAGATACTTCATTATTATTATTATTATTAACAGCCGGAAGTAATTATTTCAAATTTCTTAAAAACTGTTTTTTTTTAATAAGAACAAAAAATATATAAGCATGAAATACATAAAATAAAATTATAAGACTATTATTGATGGTATGACTATTGATGAAGCTTTTAAAGATTACTTTCTGTATAACTTTACTTTCAAGGATGGTGCCTGTAACATAACAGATCCAGTTTACTACAATAACAATACAACTATTACTAACAAAGATGTTCACAAGGCTTAGTCAGAGCAATATAATCAATAATTGCTCACCTTCTACAAATTAACTTGAAACAGATATGGCATGAAAATCAACATGGCTTCAAACAGGTAAATCTACAATTTCCAATTTATATCAGACTTTAAATTTAATACAAAATGATATGTTCGGTAGAGCCTAGTGTAATCTATTATGATTTATCTAAAGTATTTGATTCAGTCGACCAGTCCGTTTTATTTTTTAAAATAGTTTGATAGATTTTTTCAATGTGTTAACTGCTTCAATTATAAGAGATCATCTCAATTACAAGACTACAATACAATTTATCTTATCTAATACAATTTTTGAGGTACAAATTAACAATATATTATCATCTAACTCTGCACATTGAGTGAACGAAATTCTTCAAGGCTCACATTTAGGGGCTGTACTATTTAATAGAATCGTCAATGATATATGAACAAGGGTTTTTATTCGAGGCCTATGCTGTATGTCATAGCATCTAAAAGTCATAGGTAAAATAAATACTAAAGAAGACATCGTTAGACTTGAAGAGAACATAATGAAGTTGGTGTAAGGATAACGAAATGAAGGTTAACAATGCCAAAATTAATTTTATATGTTTTATGAATTAAACGAATTATATGGTGAGCAGGTATTATGTAATCAGTAATCCGATCACAAAAGCTGAAACAATAATAGATCCAGGCACACTCTTTGATAATAAATTGAAGTTTAATGAACTATTATAACTGTGGAAGCTAAAAGGTTATAAATATTTACATTCAATGGATAGAATTAACGAACCTATAGATTACTTTATATAAAATTTTGGTAAGGTTAAAATTTGAATATTTTTTCATACTACAAAAATAGATAAGGAAGTTATACAAATATATTTTATTAAATTTTTATGTTATAAGTTCAGAATAAGATCTCACAGCTAAGCTTCTTCTTTTAGCTATGAGTACTGATGTAATTATTCAAAGTTAGAACCACTGTACAGAAGAAGAAGCAACATAGTCAAACAATTTATATATGACTTGCTAAATTGTAAAAACTCTGTGTATCTGTTAGAAAAGCTAAGTATTCAAACTCATTTCCACAATACCAAATCTAACAATTTTCTTGCTGCCACGTGGACGTCTCAGGTGGATTTCTATCTAGGTCGATACTGGCTTTTCATCAACATTGTTTATTATTAATAATGTATACCTTCCTCATCTTTCACCTTCATGATTTTATCTAACGAGTTAATAACAAATGACGCGAGTCCTTTTGTCTTAAGTAACTTACGACATAATGTAACAAGGTATTATTCACAAACATCATACATTTGAAGACCACAAGGAAATAACGCGTTCTGTCAATATATATTAGAAAAACAGTTACCACAGTACAAGCAAAAATTAAAAGGTTTAGTGGGGAAGAATTGAAGGACACAGGAAAAGAACGTGTTTTGTCCATTTTGTTGATTTTACAGAAGAGCGCTTTAAAAGTCGATAATCAGCATTATGTAGACCTGAACATCAAACAAAGATTTGCTTATAATAAAAGGACTATATATATTCTCTTTGTGCATGATACGATAGTTTTTTTTTAAAAAAAAAGGCCCTTCAAAGAGCAAACAGATGGCACACTCATCTCAAATGGGCCAAAAATGGACAGAACGCGTTATTTCAATACTGTATATTGACAATGTACTATATTGACTCTCAACCGCTGTTCACTGCTCTTAAATATAATAATAATGTGTTTAGTACGATATCGCTCTGCTTCGCTTTGATATGCTCGAACTTGCTTTTCCCGTGTGGAGCTACCCGAAATGCGTACTAACTTAGCAATCGAGGGAGCGTAAGTTGAGATCTTAAGACCGGCATTCAATTTGACCTAAGGTTTACTTGATTAACCCGACCTGTTAGCCTCACTTTCCATCTTCCATGCATAGAGGAAAGTTATTTATTGACGATATGTAAATTTAAGAAGCTGTAGAAGCGGTAAAATTATAATTTCAGGAAGATAATATACTGATAATGAACTTCTGATTAACGTTCTAGAACAAACCCGATTTAAACAATATCAAAATTTCTATCATGTGTTTAAGTAATTAAAGTTTTCTCTTTGTAACTAGCAAAAGTGGTAGTTATGAAGATCATAAAATACTTAAAAACTAACGTTAACATTAGCCATGCACGCAACATAGCATGTGTCAAATTTGATTTAGTCATTCATGTGTAATTAAATATCTTACATTTTAATCATAGAAACAGAACAAGTACAATTAAAAGTTTGATTACAAAGCAATGAAAATCTCAATGGAATTAGATAAACTCTAAATGGGAGATCTCTCATTTGCAGAAACATTTGGCGAGTCAAATTTCATATACTACGTGATGATGCATTCTTAATGCCCATTATGGTGTCCAAACACTATATCAGTTTAAGAAATTAATACATCTATCATTTTGACAAATATATATATATATATATATATATATATATATATATACATATTTTAAAAAAAAGGACTTTAACAAAATTCGTCTTCTTTTTGGGGCCTCTTCTGTATTCTCCAATCTGACTTTTCGGGAAGGTTTAATGAAGTAAAATGAATTGTAAAATTTTCAGCAGCATGATTTCTGTCAGAAAAACTACCTTAGTAAATTTTAAAGCATATTATAGAGGGAGCATTAAGCAAGAAGATGAAGTAAATTGTAAGTAAATTTGCTCATCACAATTACAATGATGTTTCTTTTCTAACACGATAATTTGGCTCGAGACTAAAGTCTCTATATATTTATAAATGTAGTTACAATTGTAGCTGATTCCTCTACCCCCAGTCCCACAAATTCTCTATATTATTTACTGTCATGAATACTAAAAAGAAATGGAACATCGTAGTAAAGTTCAGCCACCGTGATCGCAAATAAAATTGTATTGTATAATTCTTGGGAAGCATCACGAACTTAAGTCAACATCTACGCCACACAGCTTTTATTATGACAGAATTAGAGTGCAACAACAGTTGGTAAAAGGAAATCGTTAATAGCTCATTCTGTTTGTTTTACATGATTAATTTCATGAAGCAGGTTTTGTCCCTCTTTACCCTGAACCAGAACTTGGCTAATAATGAATTTAACTTGAACTGATTAATTAAAACTACTTCGATACTGGCGAAAGAAGGCTGACTGCAAAGTGTTCTTGGGACGGTTTATACCATTACACTGAAAATCAAAGTACACATAAAGTTCACAATATGTTCCAGTTTTAGCACGTTTTTAGTGCATAATATATGAACTTTTCGTGAAATTAATATGAACTACGCCACATTTTAGTGCATAATATATCGCACTTCTGGTGTACTGATACACAATTTATGCTCAAAAAATTCATTTAAAATGCACTAAAAATTATCTCAAAACGAACTGCAGTTAATGTGAACTACAGCAAATATGAACTTAATGTGTGCAAAATGTGCACCGTGTGCTAGAAGCTAATAAAAGACACATGGAGCACACTAAAAACACATTTTTAGGTGGGTTCACATAAAGTTCATTTTTTGGTTAACTTTTTGTGTGCTTTTTGTGCCAGGAGATTTCAATGTGGTTTAACTTATTGAACCAAATGCCCTCTTTTTCGTACAGAATAACAAGAAATATAGCCTACAATTGCGGTCTGAGGCAAAATGTTATAGTCCTGAAGCACCCAGTTCTGTCTGAATCTCATATGAGACACGGGGCATATGGAAGGATTTAACAGATCATTGCATACATATAGCTAGAAGGAAAATTACTAGTTCAATTACAAATTTCAAAATTCACCAAGCAAGAAATACAGACTGAAATACTTTAATTGATATGAAGATGATAGCCTAAAATAGAAGCACCTAGTTCACCGAGCCGTCGTAGCTCAGTGGTGGAGCGTTAGTGTAGCATTCGGGAACTCGTGGGTTCAATTCCAGCGATCGACCATCCTGACTGAGGTTTCTCTAGGGTTTTTCTCAGTCACACCGGGTCAATCCCTTCAACTTAGGCTCTGTCTGACACCTTCTCGCATCTTTCTCCTCCCCTATCCCGAACTGAGTCTTAGATAACTAAAGGTCAATAAATAAAATTCAAAAGAAGCACCTAGTCTCCATGATCCAGCGGTTATGTTCGCTGATTTCGAATAGGCATTATACATGCGACACTGGTTCGAGTCCAACCTGTGTTCCCGAACTTTCCTCAGTCTCTCCAGGCAAATGCTGGGATGTTACGTATAAAATTGAAGAACCATCTTACAGAATATATATATACATTCCCCAGTCTTGCATCAGGAAAGGTGTTCGCCAAGCGACATCATCCCTCCAACATGTAATGGTTTTCAATCACAGATGCCTATCCATCACATAGAAACTAAATAAAATTTTAAAATTCTAAAACGAAAGAAATAAAAACAAGAAGAAAAACAAACTACAGTAATGAGAGTGGAAAAGTGGAACGTCTAATGTTTAGAATTAAATTACCATAAATTTGGTAGTAGCTTGTCAGCCTAATACTATCAATATTATACTCATAAATAGAGGTCTGCACGGATGAGGATAAAATTGCGTATGTGCTTCTCTAAGTTTGGCAATTTTCTTGTGAAGAATCTGCACTTGAGAAGATGTTAAGTAAGTTCTGTATTGTTTTTCATTTATTTTATAATATGTGTCTGCATAACATTTTCCCTTTTCTTAATTGCGGTTGAGTATTAATAGAAAACTAATAATAATAGATTATCAATTTATCATGTTACAGCTTTTTGATATCACATTACATTATGTTATATAATAAATAAGATCTGAATTTAATATAGAATAAAATCTATGTGAGATTTTGTGTGTTTAAAGTAATGACGGATGCGGATACGGATAGCGATGTTCCGAACGCGGATGCGGAGAGACGAGATAAAGGATGTTGCGGAATGCAGATGCGATTTCCTATATCCGCGCAGACCTCTACTCATAAACAAGGTTCGGTGCTATATCTATTTTCACCTGTACTGTTAAATTTAACTTAGAACTAGCTTAAAGTCAAAAGGTTAAAAAAACAAAAAACTTTGTATTCTTATAAGGACACTATGATTTGTTGTAAAGCAATGCGCATATTAACATTTAAGCAGATGTGTCGTTTCACTGCTAACAAAGCAATGCTGAAATGGTATCCTCTTGGAGTAAGATTAAGGACGCATTCTTCCCAGATCCCAGATCCCAGATCCATTCTACATTTAGTCGAGAATTACGTAATTTGGAGAGATTTTGAAACATACAGAGAAAAACATCTAAACTGAGTGAGTTAGGTCGCTGCTTGTTAGCAATTGTTCTACCACTGAGCTACCAAGTTGCAACTTAGTAGCTCAGTGGTAGAGACAGTGTCAGGCAAGTACAATACTTACGTTCAATTCTTTCAGCTATACTTTATCAAGCATAGCAGCTTTACAAGACCAATGTATTTACGAAATAATATACAGTTATAAAGAAAATTACATTTTTTCCAAGTGAAGTGACTCAGTGGTCGACCTACAGCCAGGAGATCCAAAGTTTGACACCAGGAGACAGATATCATGATTTGGGTTTTTCACTGTCAATATAGGATGAATACTGGAATATTATTATGGAGTTATTGAACAGAAGTGCTGAAGTCTTAGAGTACTGCAAATGCTGTTGCAAGGTAGTTTCTAAACTGAAATAATTAAATATTTGTGTTACTATATACGCTGTTTGCTGTCAATGTTTAATTATTAACTGCAATACCCCGGCTTTAACAATCTGAAAATAGTCTCACTTTGAAAGATTGCTGCTTATTATACGACTTGCTATACAAATTAAACCGCATAGAATTCTACAAGTATTTAGACTTCTAGCAATCCATTTAGTTATGCAACAAGGTAAAAGGATTATTCAAAATTCTTTATGCTGAACTTAAACTTATTTATGGCCTTTAGGCATCTCAGGCTCAGGCTAGGATATGGTGGGTGAGAGGATGTTGGAATGTAGTCGGCCAGGGCCTAGTTTGTGGTACCATTACAGCACTTGCCTGATGTAACTTAGGGGAAAAAAACTGTAAAATATAGTCAGGATAGTTCCCAGGACCTTCGGATTGCTAAGTCAACGAACGATCTTCCAACTGATTTACGGCCGCTTGGTAAATCATGTATATATCAAATGAAATACATAGCAGATTCCGTGGTCTAGTAGCCAGAATTGCTGTCGCCAGGGGTAACTAGTTTCAAATCCTGGTCGAGTAACATTGCCTGTGGCATTCCTAGGGCTTTCATTACTTCCACTAGTCTAATCCCGTGATAGGACCTAGAATGAAAACCCTGACCGCTACTTTCCAAATTCTTTCCCTTGAAAGTGTACTCAGTGAGACAGGTCATCAAGCATACTTGATGTCACTTAGGCCGTATATGTCGTTGTCAACGGTCGTGTGAACTAAGGTCCGGTGACCTTCCATGAGGTTGCGGCTTCAAATCCTGCCTAAGGCATAAATGTTTGTTAACTCTCTTTTTTTAAAAAAAAAAACGTTGTATTCGTTTCGATACAAGCCGAAGTCAATAGTCACTAAAATGGCTCACAAAATAAAGTTGACCAAACTTATTTTAGATCGTAGATGTTAGTACAGTTTTGAAATGTAAATAAAATAAAAACTAAACTAAATACATTTCCAAGTAATATACGTTTATATAATGCATGATACAATACCTTTGTGAGGTCCAAAGTTCGATCCCCGTTGTTGGTGAATGAAATGAGAAGTGTCCGGTGAAGGTGAATTAGATGTGGTTTCTTTAGAAGTAACAGAAGTCGCAATACTATGCGATGCGAATGCAAGGTGTTGTCTAATGGCAGCTGACGTTGTCACAGGAATTGGTTTGATCACTGGTGTTACTGTGGCCGTAGCTTGTTGTGAAGTCAGAATGTTTTGTTGTGACGTGATCACGGGGGTTCTAAATGAAACACATAAGGGACAATTGTATAAACTAAGTAAATCAGCATGTTTACGTGGATAGCAGGATGCTCCTGTGGTCTCAGGAAATATGTGAGGAGGTCTTGGTCCAAAAGGAAATAAATATGGTAGTGCAGGATGATCGGTGGCACATGGGAAACCAACACCAGCTGATCGAGTCGGCGGGCTGCTTGATCTTCTTATATCTGAGCTTTTGCGCGTGATCAGGGAATCCACCAGAAAGGACCTTGACATCTTCGTGGTTTCTCCTTTTCTGTCACTCCCTAGATGTCACTAGTCAACTGAGATTCATCACCTACACCATATAAACCACCACCACCAAACAATGTTCGTGTTGGAGACCGTATTTGCCGCACCACTGTCCTTCCTTCCCTGCCCGTGTTATGTGTTAAACGTGGGCGACAAAAAGTATCAGACCCGGAAAATTCCCCCCGATGATCCCTCTTAGAAGCTTCTCAACAAACTGAACTTCAGTAGTAGTTTTCATCCACATTCATTGTTGAGGGGACAAAACATCCCCCTCCTGCCCATTATAACACACCGTTCTCCCCCATCCTCTGCCACCACCACCGGGGTACTCTTGTCAATGTTCCGTCCACATGATCAATCGTCCAAGGATTTTAATTCGTAGCTGTAGAACCCTAAGGCGAATTCCCATTCGCTCTTCGGGACTCTATCTCCATAGCAACGGCAATAAACATTAACGAACAGACCTGTTTGCTTCGCTTCGAAAAACGTTTGCCCCCACGTGCAGTATAAGCTGATGGACTTGTGTGTGTGTGTGTAAAGTTTCTATGTTAATTTGCATAAACTCTCATAAACGCGCAGTCTTTTGTAATATTCGAAAGCACCGAACCATTTAACTTCGACAGGGAGCGCTGTTGCCTGCTCCTACAGAGCCTTCCCACTGAACCCGCAACTACAATGCGTATAAAAAATCATCCTTCCTGTATGCTAAACAACAGATTAAAACATAATAATGTATAATATTGTTTCATGTAACAGAGACGCCCCAATGGATGGTCAAAATCCGGCAACAGCGTGGATGTCCTAGAATGTAATTGGTCATCGCGATGAGCTAAGAGGCGGTGCTTCGATACTCTAGCAGAGAGGCACGCGACATCCCCCCTTCCACTCTTTGATCCTGAGAACCCATCCTGAAGTTGAGTACGTGAATATGCGTGTGTGTGTATGTGTGTGTTTTAAGAAGCCAGGAGGAAGGAGGGTTAAAACCCCCTCCTCAGGTCAATAGGCCCTGTTTTGCCGGCTTCCGATTATCAACATAATTAAACGTGTCCGCTATTGATAGTGGGAAGCCGGTGAAAAGACTTATGAATAACTGAAAGGACCGACAGAGAATATGCTTCAAATCACGTGGTACAGTTGCAGCTGGGTTAAAAAAAGAAAAGAGAACAGAAAACACGCTCCAATGCCACTCGACAGCAATGACCAAACAAGATTTCTCGTTCCAGGATGACAAGATAGTCATTTCTTTACCATCAGAACGTCACTTTGAATCTTGTCAGCCAATAGGAGACGGTGATGCTTGCTAAATCTCCACTCTTTCTTTCTTTTGCAATGAGGACCCTTCTTTTCATTTCACCTTCCACTCCTCTTCCCGTATTTTTTTTTCCTTAACGAATGATGTGAATGGTTTAAAATTATTTTTACATCACATGCGGTGGCTGTTTCTTTTTTACTTTTAATCCTCGTTACCCTATTCGTAAAACATTAACAGTTAACATGTTAGAAATTCCCAATGGATAACCGGATAAGTAAATTTTACAAATGCAATATTACCGGTGTGCATGAAATCCTATTGTTTAGGAATAGATCAATAAGGTTGAATTAGAAAAGGTACCAAGGAAGAACTCCTTTTACAAAATAATATCAAACGTATTAGATATACATTTCATTTTGTGATAAAAAGAATTAAAAAGCTGTCTTGTTAGGTAAGTATAGTATATTGGTTGTCCATTACAGTGTATTCAGATAAGCATGGATAGTTTTCGTTGCATGTTTGCTCGGCTTTCTTTCTTGTATAAAGAGCAAAACGAAAACGATTTTAAAATATTACAACCGAAACAGTATAAAATACTTACAGGAATTTGAATTTGACCCCCCAATATGCTAAAAATAACAACAATAAAAAACGCTGCTATTTAATTTCTTAGTATGTCAAAATGCCTTTAATTTCCCAAACTGGTGTTCTATTAGATTTCAATTCTATTTAAAATAATAAAATTTTGGTGAAAGTAAATATTTGGAGGGATTTTTTTAAATAAGATATTAAAATAATTTCGCCTTAATGATTACTAAGTTAATATCAAATTGCTTTTGAGTAACATTATTCGAAAATGTTATAGATTTTTCCAGGAGGCATATTGTACTGAAGTAGGAAACTGTTAAACAATGATGTTTTAGCATTAAAATCTAAACTTCGAGCCTTTGGTAGAACAACGATTTTATTTATTTATTTTACTTACACACGTTTTATATTAAGAGCATTGTTCTAACACTTCCTTCTTCGAATAATTAGATGTTCTCACGTGGTGTGTGAGACTGAAAGAAGAAACTGTTACGAAGATACGGTAGGTATCATATTTGTATACAAAGTATTAAAAGTTATGTTGCTCCTTGCTTCAGCAAAAATACGAAGTGTGGGCTTTAATACCAGTGGATCATGCAATAATTTACCTTTCTGTATCATGGTATGCGACGTCGGGTCGCCCATAACGTATTTGAAGAAAACAATGTTGCTGAAAAAGGTATGTATAATAAAATTCGTATGTGAAGTTAAAGAATGTGGTTTGCAAAGTTTCATTTTTAAAAAATAACAATTTTCTAATTTTGACAGGACATTTTTAATACTTTTTAAGTGGGAAAACAGTAAGTTAGGAAGCTGCTGATTTGAATGTTGAATTTATTTTGTGGCCTTTATGCATCTTAAGCTCAGGCCGGGATAGGGTGCGGGAGAGGACGTTGGAAGGTAGACGACCAGGACCTATCATCCCAGCATTTGCCTGATTTAACTGAGGAAAAATCCTTATAAAATCTCAGTCAGGATGGCCGGCCGCTGGGATCGATCTCAGGACCTCCAGAATGCTATGCCAACGCTGTACCACTGAGCCACGACCGCTTGGTAAGAAAGCTGCTGATGTTTGGCTATATATTTTAATATATCAAGAAATGAAATTTCATTTTCAGCTCGTTCTGAGGCAAAAAATAATTTCCATAAATACACCCATCCTTTCCTAACTATCAGTGAATTCTGTATAACCAATGACTTTATATTATATATAGGTATTATGTACGCACTTTCCAAATTCTTAGTAATGACACTCCCCCTTCCAGAATTTTCGAAAATTGGAACAAAGCAGCCTCGAAAGTATAGAGAAGAGTATAGAGTGAGTATCAGAGGCAGGGAATGCGAGCAATTACTTGCAAAAGGACTCTAGTAATTTACCATTGTATTTTTTGTGGTTTTAAGACTCAATTTCATGAATATATTAACGAGATGTATCTTCCATTCTTCCGAAAGTTTGCTTTTAAAAAAAGAACTTCTTTCCGTTCAGATTATTATTATTATTATTTACAAAAACAACAACAAAAAAGCATAAACATGTCCATAATATACACTTTGGTCAAACGCGATGACCCGAATCGCGTATAGAAAACTAGCCAAAATTGTTTAAATTGAAGTAGCTAACGAAATGAAAAGGATCTGCCAGTTTTACAGTCATGCACCAGATTAAAAACGGCCGGATATACACTGTAAAAAGTGGAAACACGAAATGGATGAAAGTTACTCCGCTTTATGGAGAAACAAAAGCCGAAAATTAGCGTTTTGTTGTATTTACTCTTAAATGTGGATATAGTGTAAGCCCTTTAGTGGAAAGACTGGTAACCTTAACTCCATTTTAAAGTTTAACGTTTTCTTTGTAATGGCTTAACGTTAGCTGAAAATTGGCTGAAACTGGCCAAAGTGTTCCGTCGGTGAACGTTCAACTTATTTTACGCTTAAAATTCGGTCATTTTCTGATCGAAGTGTAAGCTAAACTGGCCGTTTTGAGGTTACGTACTTTTGTGGATGAAGTTTAAGCCTTGGTTGGATATTTTATAATGCAATAACAGGAGTCAAGTTACTTGCTTTGTAATGACCTCGTTATACTGCCAACGATATATTAAGAGTTTCCCGAGGTGCTCGATAGATGGCTGTACTTTTGTCGTTGCAAAAGCGAAGCGAGTAACTTTTTTATATTTTATTTAATTGTAAAGTGCAATATGGAATCAATGGCACTGGTTTTAAAAGAGTTAAAAAGCAATTGCTAATTTATTCGACATTGAATTTAAATGTAAGCAGAGAGAGAAAAGTTCAAGTCTACCAGTTAATTGCATGTACTATGTATGTAAGTAGCACTTGTCAGGTACAAGATACAGAGGTAATCAAGATGTCATTTTATTATGTTTTAATCCTCTATTAAATAAACTTATTTTGTTGTGGCATTTCTTCGTGTTCTTTATAGCTAGACGTAGTGGAGGAATTGTCTGCATTGCCCAGGCTGTTGAAAAGCGCCGCAGCAATTGTGGATAAATTTCTCTACAAACTTCGCTTTGTGTCACCACTACGGTGTAGCTTTGGGGCACTTTATTAGGTATAGGTTATCAAAAGGCATCGAGCTTCGAACCTGCAAGAGCGACCCTGAGAAATTATAATGGATGTAATGGGATTTCCTATGATTTGACCGCACAGCTGCAACGCTTCATATATATATATATTATTATTATTTACGGTTGCAGATTCCAAGGTACAAAGGACTCATTACAGCTTGTCACTGAACGCTCCACCATTTTGAGTGTTTTATATTTATTCTACACTGTGAACAGTAAACAGTTGAATGGTGGATCGAGAACGACATGATTTCACTGGCGGAAAGAGGAATTAAGTTGGGTATAAATCTTTACACAGTTGCAAACGTATCTCTCATTTTTTTTCTCCAGACACTCCTCGTAGTAAAATCTACAACTTGTTAATCATTAACCTCCTGCGCAGTAAAATCCTAGCTATTAATATCACTCGGAAACCCATAAACACCTGCCTTCGTAGCTAGCCGATCCAGGTGGTCGTGCGGGCTAGTGCGGTAGTCTAGCCAATCCAGGATGGCGGGTTCGAATCCCGCCTCGGGCATGGATGTCATTTTAACTGTGTTGTCCGTAAGTAGGTTAAGAAAGATAAACGAAAAATAGATGGTCCCAATCGTATAAATAAACGCAATGTACTATGGAAGTTAAATAAACGAGATTTAAAAAAATGTGGTTAAAAAGAAGTAGCTAAGTGGCGAGAGCATCTGATCAGTGTGCTAGTGGACTCTGGATCGAAACTCGACCACCTGAACTTTTTTCTTTTTTTTTAATTTTAAAGGAACATTACGTTTTCTTCTTTTCTACTTTCAAAAACTGTTCTGCTTCAATGAAATACGTTGGAAAAGAACATATATGCGCATTTTGAAATTTTACAGAGATTAAAACGTTCAACCGAAAACTGGCTGAATGTAGGTTAAATCCAAAAAGTGGAGGCAGCTCAGCTGCCTCCATTTTTTGGATGAACGTTGTGTCTCCTATTTTTAAAGTGTATAGAGGTCGATGTGCAAATCTGAAATCAGTTTCTCTGTCTCTGCTTTACATTGAAGCATGGACCAACGACTCGAAGGTCCCGGGTTCGAGTCCCGGTAGGGGTAGGGGTGTCTTTTAACTAGAACGTGACGGATAATCGTGACGGGCCGAAGTCAACAGTTACTAGACTGGCCCATATAAAATAAAGTTTATCAAAGTTTATTGAAGCAAGGAATCTTAAAATTCAGAAAGCTAACCAAATGAAAAGAGTCATGAAATTTAAGGCAGTATAAATCAAATTACTGAGTACAACTCTGAAATGAGTTTCTCCTTTCTACATGGCTTCATTCAGGCGTTAGTCAGCGTCACATATAGGCGTCAGCGTCGGAAGTTAGATGATGACCGAAAAATTACTTGCGTCCGTTCATAAAAGTAATGCGTACAATTTTTCGTTCCTTAAAAAGGAACTATTTCGTTCCATAACAGTTTATTTTCTAAGTAATTGTATTTTTAATGGTAGCCATGTTCATGACGCGTAAAAAAATATGTAGACATAAAACCTGGACGTAGTTCAAACGAAATAATAGCATCAACTGAGTGACAATACGATGTATCTCATTTCTTTTTTCAATTTGAGTTATTGACACGTTGAAGTACTTCCCCGTTAGCTATATGCATCAATCTAAACTTTTGATTTCAGAACTACACTACACATCTACCTATTTTGCACTGTTAGTATTATGGACCGTTACTATAATGATTCAAACTTTGCTATTAAATGATTCTAGCCGTAAATTTTGTAATAAGAATATAACTAATACAAATGAAGTCATAGAGACTTTGCCTCTAATGTTTAACAAAGAGTCACTTTAAAAACAATCTACTGTAACATGTCCTCAACTTCCATTAGTACGAAAATGAAGATAATGTCCAAATTTCTTT
>JAGDQP010042376.1:0-16567 GCA_022664845.1 Lepisma saccharinum | reverse complement strand
TTTGGACGTAGATGTTTATACCTAAAGTTGTTTTCGTATGATATTTTGTAGATCAAGGAAGGCAAGGGCACTTCCTTTTCACTTTCTATTCGACGTCATGTATTATGTACTGAAACAGCTTCAAGGTTCTTATGTCACACATAGGCACAAAATAGATTTTAAAAAACACTCACTTGTTGTAAACAAATTAAGCTGCTTATTTTCTGTTCTTGAAGGATCTTAGTTCATGACTTCTCATGGTCCCAGAAGTCTAATTAATAAATTTTATAAACACTTAATCGACGACGATAATGTGAATACATTATAATAGCTATCGCGAAGTGATCAGAAATACATTTTTTCTCTCTTGTCTGATCCAGAACATTTTTGTGGTGAATAAACTCTACACCACATTAAGTGATACTTTCAAGTCATACTGTTTTATTTTACGGAATTAAAAAACAACAACTCATATATATACTAACTATTGCAAAGTGAAGTACAATAAACATTCCCCTTAATCCTCTCATCCATCTGTTATGAAAATGAAATGTGGTAAGTGTTACTTTTTAATATGCATAATAATTTCATGCGTCTGAGGTTGGTGAGTAAAAATTATAAAATCACTTTTTAAAAACATACTTTCCATTTCAAAAATCAAAATAAAACAATTCGTACTAAAAAGTAAAAAATAATTTTGTTTATGCATGACTAAAAAGAAAAGCATGAGGCGCGCTCTCATATGTAGTCACTTTATAAATTCTTCAATACCGGTATGTGCGCCCTATGCTTTTCTTTTTAGTCGTGCATAAACATTTTTTTTTTACTTTTAAGTAGGAATTGTTTTATTTTTTTAAAAGAAAAGTATATTTTTAAAATGTTTCTTTTTATTATTTATTTCGGTGTTCGGAATTATTTCTCTTACCCTATATATTGTAAGTTGATATTTGTCACCTAAATCGTAAAGTATTCTGCAGACAGTCAAACTCAACATCGTCGCGGGTTAGTATTTATATTAGGATAACTCTAAGAAAAATATGCTTTTAAAATATATAAACATATAGGAATATATTAAAGTAACGCTGGAATATTGTATTGCCACCCGACTTCCGTCGCTGTGCAAAATTTCATCATTGTATGACGTCCGGAAATGAATTAAATTAAGGTTGCAAGATTTGAGGACATGACCGTTGTCAGTTAAAGAAAAGCATTTTAAAATTTTTGAGTAAAACAAATTGACAAGGCTTAACTTTATTTAAAAACACACACTAAGCGTAACGATTTCAATGTTATAACATCTTCCTCAGACGACGCACTAATACATACTAACAGTTCATTAAAAATTACCAGAAGGTCCAGAGAACCTATTCCCTCCTTTCCTATATGTTTTCACTCCTACCTTTCCTTAAAGCTGCTTGATCTCCTCGGTAATTCTTTCTCCACTTCCTATCCCAAACGACTTTTTCTTTTCACTTTCTTTTTCTTCTCCATAGTTCTTCTTTTTGTGCCATTTTCTCCTCCTGATGATTCTTCTGTCATCCTCACTATAGCCATTCTCCTTTAATTGCTCCCAAAACATTTCCACATCTCTCTTCTTTTGATCTTTTTTCGTGTTAACCTTCTCTATTCTTTCCTCCATGTTCCTTGTGAAATTTTCTTTAGTCATTTCATCAACGTCACTCTTCTTGTGGCAAAAACTCCTGTTGCACATTTCTTCTCAAACCATGAAATTAAAAATCTTCCGTCTTTCGTTTTCTCAATCCTGATATCCAAGAAATTTAATACTTTGTTTTTCTACATCTCACTTTCCAGAAAAACCCCTTTGCCGTTATCATTGAGATCCTTAATAAATATATCTAATGAATAAAATTATATCCATATTGGACATTTTCCGAAGCTGAAAAGGAAAATAGACGAGTGGAAGGACAGAAGAAGAAAGGTGATCAAGAAAGAAGAACAAGAAAGGTTGTTAAATAAGTGTTTGTAGAGGGAGTGATGGCAAAAGGACTAGGTGGCATAAACTGTTAGTGAAGTTGCAAAGAACTTATGTAGAACGTGATCAGGAAGATAAAAGGAGAGAAAGGTAGGCTTAGAAAAGTGAATGAGAAGTTTAAGGATGAGATAGAGGATGGTTTGAGTGTTTCTACCAGGGAGATGACTTTGGTAGCATTAGCAAAATGGGAAGTGGTCTTTAGAGATAAAGTGAGATGCAGGCTTGAGGAAAAGCGGAAGAAGCTTGGTTTGATGGAAGAACTGGGAAGACAAGGGGACTGTAGAAGAAGAGTGGTAGTGTTAGGTGAAGGAAGCTGAGATAAAAAAGGAGGAGGAACAATTTCTAAGTTTAGGATACATATTCAAAGTGGCAAAGGACGAAGTCGATATTGGAGAGATGGTCTACGTCAGTTGTCTTCAACCTTTTTTGCTCGCGTACCCCTACGTACGTTTCCTATTCAGCATGTACCCCCTAAAGTTGATTAAAATATATTAAACCCAAAGTAATTTATTAAATAAACATGTTCCGTTGATTAAAGAAAGAGGGCAAATCGTGACCCTAGAAAAAGACAAAGTTAAAAATTCTACAAATGAAAAGTAACTTATTGTAATTATTTTTTACAACTAACCTGCTAATGAGATGACTGAGCTTGTTTCTTGGTCGAGCGTGCTCAATTCTTGGTCGAATCTACGTGAGTGCTAGAATCAAAGCTGCTTCCGAATTCAAGCGATTTCTGTGCTTCGGTTTTATTGACGTTAATGCAGAGAAGTCCTGCTCACACAAGTAAGTTGACGGGAATGGCAGAAGTTGTGAAATGGCACTGTTACTAATGTCTTTGTATTATTCTTTCCGGGCAAAAATCCAAAAGTCTGAAATTGAGAAGCTCTCGAATTTCAGTTGCAGTGACCTGATAGCGGATATTTCCAGGAGACTGTTTTTTATATTGCACGGGAGATTACAATTACTAAAGGCGGTAGTGTTAAAAGGTTTTGTTAACCAGTTTTGGGTCTTATCCTCTCGTTCAACTTCAGGAGTGTTTAAGAAACGGTACACTGAGATTTTGTTGGCATTTCATTTTGTCAAATAATAATAATAATAATAATAATAAAACCTCAGTAACACTAACACCCTTTTGTTCTGAAAGTTTAAAAACAGTAGGGAAAACTGCGATATTTCCTTTATTAGCACATTCAGCCCAAAATAAAAGTTTACGATAAAATCCTTTTACCTTATCACGCGCTCTGAAAATATTGATTGGTGTCAATGCCTTGTAACTGAAGATTGAGATCATTAAATTTGTTGACAATATCTACCAAGAAAGCAAGCTGCAAAATCTACTCCTCATCTACAAAATACGTAATAAAAGCGGATTTCAATTTGGGAAGGAAACACTTCACTTCGTTTCTCAGTTTGACATTTTGCCCGATTTTCGGATTTTTGCACTTGCTCGCAGGTGGTTCCACACTACCAGCACCAACACAATATGATGGAACAGAAGCAGTTGTATTTTCTTCTTGAACACTACGACCATTGGCACTTTCTTCGTTGATTTTGCGTTTCCCTCTTACGATAAACTTATACATGTGGACCGAGGAAAATTCCAAAATAGAGAGGAGAAGCTTGAATGGTTACAAATTGTTCCGCGTTTCTTAATTTGCAAAGATTAAAAAACGTACTTATCAACTTGATCACGCAACTGAAGTTAAACAGTTTACGGAAATTCGACAAGGTAACAAGAAAAAAGCGGAGCAACTGCGTCTTTACTCGCAAGGTCAACACCCTTGGCCAGGGCCCACAAAATAACGTTTCGCTGCTACCTGAAGTACCATGGGACACAGCTGGAAGTAATGGTGACATTCCTGTCCTGTACCGTCAGGCAGAGGATCTTTTATTCTAAGAAGGAAATATTCGTCCCTCCTGATCTTTGAGAGCCTTCTGTTTCCTGAGGCTTCTTTACCACACTGTCTGTAGTGCTTTGTCAAAAATACAAAAATGGAAATTAATATTTTTCTGCAACTTTGATCATTTATGAAATATTAGGTAAGGTTACGTACCCCCAGGGACATCTTCGCGTACCCCTGGGGGTTCGCCTACCTCCGGTTGAATGTCACTGGTCTACGGGATAGAGGAAGTCCAGACTAAGGTTGATGATAAAGAAGTAAGGAAGAGTACAAGGAACAAGGTGGCGGCGTTGATTAAGAATGTATCTAGGAGAAATAGACCTAACGTTACTGAAGAGGAAAGGAAAGGATTGATTAGCATCACTAGAAGAAAATACATTGTAAAGGAACAGGCAGATAAAGTGCGGTGGTAGTGATGGATAAAAATGGTATGAAAGGAAACTGGAGGAACTGAATGATGATGGATATGAAAAAATATGAGATAAAGAATATGAAGAGGAGATAAGGAAGATTATAGTGGAAGATTGCAAGAAGAAATGATTCAAGAAGTTTATAGACGAAGAAGGCAGATTAACAAAGATGAAAGGTTTCCCGAAGATTCATAAGAAGGAAGTGAAACTGAGGCCGGTCTTGGACTGTATGCTACAAAGGCTAGAAAAGAAAATTAAGAGGATAGCGGAAGCTATTAGAGATGGACAAGAAAGGAGAAGAGTGGTGAAGTTAATAAAGGAATTAGGAATAAAGAGGGAGAGTACGGTGATGTTCCGTGCTGATGTGAAAAATATGTTTCCGAGTCTACATAGAGAGGAAATATTGCGTATAGTGAATACAGAAATGGAACGAAAAGTTATAGAAGGATGGGATAGTGATATAATGCGGAAGGCTCTAAAACCGGTATGGGAGAATGTGTTTTGTAAGATAGGGGGCAGGATAGTGCGTGGGAAAGAAGACCAGTGTTAGCACATTTGGTGATGAATGATTAGGAAAGAATGGTGATGGAGAAAGGAAAGGACCGACTACTACTGTTTTGCAGGTACATTGATGATTGTCTGGGTATTTGGAAAGGCTCAAGAACATGAGATATATTCATTAAGGAGCTGAGCGATAACGGCAGTTTTTTTTTTTTTGAAAGTGAGATGGAGGAAAAAAACAAAGTATTAAATTTCTTGGATATCAGGATTGAGAGAACGAAAGACGGAAGATTTGTAACTTCATGGTTTCAGAAGAAATGTGCAACAGGAGTTTTTGCCACAAGATCAGTGACGTTGATGAAATAACTAAAGAAAATTTCATAAGGAACACGGAGGAAAGAATAGAGAAGGTTAACACGAAAGAAGATCAAGAGAAGAGAGATATGGAAAGGTTTTGGGAGCAATTAAAGGAGAATGGCTATAGTGAGGATGACAGAAGAATCATCAGGAGGAGAAAATGGCACAAAAAGAAGTATGGAGAAGAAAATGAAAGTGAAAAGAAAAAGTGGTTTGGGATAGAAAGTGGAGGATGAAACACCGAGAAGATTAAGCGGTTTTTAGGAAAAGCAGGAGAGAAAACATATAGGAAAGGACGGAATAGGGTCTTGGACTTAGTGAGAAACAAGAAGAAAGGTGCTATAAAGGGAGAAGAACAAAGAGGAGTGGTATACAGTATTCCGTGTATGAACTGTGAGGCAGTATATATAGGAGAGACTAAAAGGAAATTGAAGGAAAGGCTTAAACAACACAGGAATGAAGTTAGACTGAAAAGAGACAGAAAAGCTATTTACAAACATGTACAGGAAGGGACGCATAATATAGACTGGGAAGGGGCGGAGGTATTGGAACAAGAGGAAAGGAAGTGGAAAGAGGCGAGGGGAATTAGGGAAATGGGAGTTAAAGTGATGAACTAGAATGGTGGCTTGAGCATAAATGAGGAATGGGAAGACATATTGGGAAGGAAAGAGCGGAGAAAGTCTTCCAGTAAATAAAGACCGTTCGATAGCCTCCCACCCCCTTTGGTTCTTTATTATTTATTTATTTACTTTTAAGCTTCATTTGGATTTTTTTAGTTAAGTTTCCGTTGGATTATTTATTTATTTATTATTATTATATTTTTGGCCTATTTATTTAATTTTATTTATATTTTTTATATTTTTATTTATTTATTTATTATGCATTTGTTTATTTAATATTTTTGTGGCTCGATTATATTTCCTTGTTTGTTGTTTCCTGTTACAAGTTTGTGATAGCGATTTAGTTGACTAGGCGGTGTGGCCGGTGAGAGGGCTGTGATTGGTTATAATTGATTTTGTTTTGGAAAGTGAATGTATTCTGGGACGTGATTGGCGAATGACGTAGAAAGGATTTGTGGACCATCTGGTAATTCTTAATGAACTGTTAGTATGTATTAATGTGTCGTCTGAGGAAAATGTTTTTATAACATTGAAATCGTTACGCTTAGTGTGTGTTTTTAAATAAAGATAAGTTTATAGCCTTGTCAGCTTGTTTTATTTAAATTAAGTATGGATACAAGGCCACAATATAATTTTATCCATAAAGCAAAGCATGTAAAAATTTCACATGGATGTTTGTTGGTGCATACGCTTCAATTCTCACACCAGAATATTTTCCATGACTGTACTATCTTTCAAGAAAATAAATCCCACTTGTTGGAGGCGCTGGAATCTAATTTTCCAACTATGAAAAATTTTGCAATGCACATGCGCACGTATAGTGCACATGAACACTTTCAACTACTTGTACTCAGATTCTTTGATGTGTTTTGTTTGTATATTCCAGAATACTTATCATACATAGCAGACATGGTAATAAAATATAATATAAAGGAAAGACAATCCTATTCGATAATAATAAAACAGAAACACACTCAGTACGTAAAAAATACTTGGTAACTGAAATGAGAAGAAATACTTTCATTACATTTACCATGGTGGCGTTCTACTCAGAAGGTTATGAGTTCAAATCTCCGTCTTTTCTTTTTTAAGCGAATAATACTTGAACACATTTAGAAAATCACCTTTGTTCTTCACCCATAACTAATTGCAGTGAAATATATTTTCAGTTTGTAAATTAACAGCTTTAAACTCGATGATGTTATTCATAATGTTTCGAAGTCTTTAGGAAAATTCAAATTGGTCCTAGTGACTTCTATATTACGGTCAATCATGTATTATTTTTTATTGATGAAATATCAATTTAAGGCAGCAGAAAAAACAACGATAATACACAGTAACCCAGTCTAACCCGTAAGTTGAATAAAATGCAAATGCATTTTACAGCAAGAAGCAGAAGCTCACAACTCGTTCTTTCCCTCGCGTCTCCCAAATCAGTTTTGACAATTTGTTACTAGATGGCTCTGTCTTTAGCATAGATTTGCACTCGTCCAAACTACAAAAGCAATCTATGTTCGAATTTCTTGAATGGAGAGTAGCTTCGAATTATCATTTTTGTATTTCGTTTCTGTCATTCCTTTTCACGTTATAATGTGTATTGGTTTTGCATTTTAATTTCATTTTGTGTATTTTATTTTCGTTTCCTGTTACTAGAGGTAAAAATCAGCATCTTGCTTGCCTGCGAATTGGCAAGTTATGAAACAGGATGCTCTCAGTGTCAAACATATTCCTCAAGTTTTCAACAAATCTTGCGTATTAATCCCGTGAATCAGTTGCGGGACTACCTGTTAGGAGCAGAAAGTGGACATATTTCAGGTGGGATGGGCGTAAATTACGGAGTTGCTTAACTAAGAAGAAAGACTTAAACACAACGTGCATATCATTTATATTAGAACATTTTATTAGAGATGAACGACGCCAAAGCAAGGTAGTACTCGGGCAGAACACACACAATTATCTTTATTGTAAATTCGAAGCTTTTACTTCTTGCTTTAGCTCGCAGTTTTTTATATATATATATATATATATATATTATTCACAGCCATATTAAATTCACTACTGGATGAGGCCTCTTAAGTAGGAAAGAGTTTGTCTGCTGCTCCCATGGTGACTAGACGTGTTGGGAGAGGAGAACCGAATTCCTCAACTGTGATCGCCACTGTCTTTTATTCACAGCACTCCCCAATTGCATCACGATGTTGGATGGACACCGTTCCAGACCCTCTTGCTTTGGAGAAAAAAAATCCCCTCGCAGAGTCGGGAATCGAACTCGGGATCCCACTATCAGTGACGTCGCGTTTCGACGTTCACAGGATCACGTGAACTGCCAACTATTTTAGAATTTTATTATTATTATATTTTCGTCTCAGATTATGTTTCTTATCGAGATATTAAAAAATATACCATATTTTAAATTGTTACACTGAGGCATAAGTATACAGTTCCTTTATCAACTTGTGGGGACTATCCAATTTGTTTCAAGTTCACATTTCTTTTGTGAACGCGTTGCCCCATATGCTCTTAACTGGCGTTAGGCCTAACTTATAACATTGTGTCTATGGGACCTCGGCGTGCACAATCCTAGAGTGAACGAAGATAGGAGAAGAACAGGAGTGACCACTGTTGTTAACCCTACTTGACTTTTCCACCTGTTCTAGTGTTTAAAATGTAATCAAATATTCTGGCAGCAGCAAGGATAAACCTTCATTACATACCAGAATCGCAAAATAGACAATAAATCGTTTATGGACAAATATATTAAACGCGTAAATAACATACTGTTGCATCTCAATTTACATAAAGTTGTTTTTTGTTCCAGTATCAGTTATAAACGAAGAGCTAATGAACAGTATCGTGTGGTTTGCAACAGTGCGAAAGTCGTAAGAGAGATTGAAGGGATTTTCGGAACTGATTTGTTCGTTTGGCTATTAAAGATTTATTAATACAAAAGGAGGCATTTTATAAAACATTGTATTTTTCAGCGCATTCCAGTGCATAATAAACTAGCAGACTTTTGCACTTAACCAACTTTAAGGAAGCAATTTAGGGTAAAGAGCCTACTCCTAACCCCATCATACCTAAAAGCATCAAAACACGTGATCTGAAGACTGAAAATATTGAGTTTCTTTTATTATTATTATTTCAACCAAAGAGTTATAGGTAAATTTGTTGCCCAGAAAAACAGAAGAATGGACTTCATATACAAATAAAGGTAAGAAGGATATATGCAATTTCTTATTATTTTTTAATTTGTGTGTATATGTGTGTTTGTGTATTTTAGTACTGTGAAAGGCGTTTTTCAATTATCCCGTCAATTTTCAATGACTTACTTTCGTGAAAAACTGCTCTGAGATACATTCATCACTGCACTGTCGAGCTTTCGAACCTGGATACTTCAAAAAGAAAGATGATTCCTTAACCGTCCAAGTAGTTATTTTTATGTGTGGAGTTTCTTCTTTTTTCTTAACCCTTTACTTAGTGTAAATAAGTTATGGAGAGCTATAGTTCTATTCTCTACTTAGCACATTGAGAAATGGTTTCAAGCTATCGAACGATGTGTTTCTTGTTCTTCTACTGCCAGGGTTTTCAGTTTGCGGGGTTTAAAGTAAAAAATGGAGCTTTGCGAGGGTTTAACTGTAGTTTTGTACGTTTTTTTTTCATTTTACCCAAGCATGTTTTAATGGAGGATTGACTTATAGCTATCATGTCCAGCGAGAGTGTGAAGCCAAAAAAACATTTGAGCGTCGACCAAGGCGATGCAGCTAATTGGTTAGCAAACAACTACACAGTTTGCACCAATTAGCCGAAAACAATGTCTTTGATTGGAGTAAGGGGAATAATTGGGCGGGACTTAGCTGTGACGTTTGGCTTCATGTTCTTGACGAAATGGCAAATCCTGTATTAGAACATCCTTGATTTTACCGTAAAATGTATAGTTGGGGTACACTCGAGAATTTAGGGGGTGACACCCCCAAATGCGGAGTCGGGCGGAATCACTGGTTGTGAACTACCGCCTATCAAGCACACGAGACGCCACTGCCCACTATCAGCAGTCGGATTGTGTGTATGTGAGTGTAAAAAATAAGTGTGAGAAAGAATTTTAAAGTACCGTATACAGTCCAGTGATCGAGTTATGCAATTTATAGAGAGGAAAAAGAATATTTCAAACACGTTAAAATGCCGTATTTGACGCCTTTCACAAGGCGCAGATTTCGGAACGCAGAGCTAAGGATTATATTTCCAGAGAGGGGGAAATCCCAACTATTCGCCCTACAAATCGAACACTAAATTGCACTATAATATAAAACATGATAATTTTATAACACCTAAGGTCTAGGTAGCTCTGAATTCAGCTATAATAAAACGCGTGTCTCTAAAGAAACTTCGTATTCGCCTGTAATATGATATTAATGCTATTTATACAAAGTCATGAATTTGGGATTACGCCTGTAGAACTTTACACCATATCAGAGCCACTTTATATTTTATAAATTTACTTAAGTTTGTCTAGATCTTTGATAACTGAATAATTTTCTTTAAGTTTTGTATGGTTTTGAAAAGCAAGTTAACTTGATTTTTTATATTTATTTTATTTTAAAAGTCGGGCGGTATCTGGCGCACATTGCATTTAGTTTTCAAATGAAAACGTTTCGGGTTATGGTCATCTTGATTTTTAGAATTCACTTTTTAAAAATCCTTAACAAATCTTAGAACTGTTTAGAGTCTCTAGATAAGAATCCTAACGATTTTTCATATAAAGACGCTTTGGACTACAACCATGTTGGATAATGTAATTCAAGATTCTTATTTCAGAGTCGAACTCAGCGACCTTTGAAATTTAAAGCATGAAATTTCATGAAATCAAATATTTTAAAATTTGTTTTCTCAAGTTTCCGCAGTGAGGGACTTTCGATACGTAACTTTTCAGTTCAGAATCATACTCAGCGAATATAGGATCCCTGAAATAGGAAACTTAAAGAAAATGAAATGGAATATTAAAATTAAAATTCATAGTGTTGCTCCCGTCTTAATTTCGAGAATTATCTCTTTTTACTTAAATATCGATTCCGGAATCTTTGGACCTATATATTAAATTTCACTAAAATTGGGCAGGTTTCAAAATGGAACAATTTAGAGCCACGCCCACTGTTTTTTCCAAGCATGTATTCGGGGGATCTTTTCCCCGGGAGTTCTCAACAGCCTCCCGAAAGAATTAGTTTCAACACTTGTATTACTCATGCGTATTCTGAAATACAAATATAATAGCACTTTCTATAAATACTGTTCATGTTAGTTTGAGGTTAACTAAGAAAATATGACACATTCTTAAGTAAAATATTGTGATTTTATATTTTTAACACATGGGACTTAATATGCATTATTTATAATTTCCGTAAGCCTTCACGACTTGATTTAGCCGCCTTCCCCGAGCAAAATCTTCTGAATGAAACACTGGCCAATTCGTTTATAATGTAATTGAAGGCAAAATATTGATCTTCGTAATTAAATTATTTCAACTTCCGAAACGATTTAAGAATATTTTGGAATTCCCAGATATGAAATTTCACTTCAATCAGATACTTACAAATTAAAGATCTGATTTTGCTCCATCTTGCATTCTTGGATAGAAATTTCTTAGCTTCACGCTGGAATCAGAGTTTACGGTGATTCATTGAGTACTGGAATCATAGAGAAAAGGCAGGGCGAAGGGTACGCTTGCAGCGCGAAGGGTACGCGGCTCGAGACCATATCGAGGGTATGAAGTCAATATCTTCTTTTTACTTTTTCTCTAGTAATGTGCAAGAGAAACAGTGTTACTGTATGCTTTTTAGACGTAAATAAATGTTAGTGTTATGTAACTTTTTGTTTTCTCCTTCATATTCGTTTTTGCTTCATTTATTTTAAAAAATAAGCTAATTCACATGTTTAGCAGATTTGGTGTTGTATCTTTAAATAAAAAACAAACAGTATGAAAAGAAGAATAAATAAACAGTTGCATAACATTTACAGAGATAATAATAATAATACTTATTATTATTATTCATGTAGTGCAATGCACTTATTTAAATAAATGAAGCAAAAAAGAAGAATACGAATAAAAGAGCAAAACCCTACACAGCAGTGGCATAAGCATACTGTAACTCAACATTTACTAGAGGAAAAGGAAAAAGTACGCTGACAAGGACTCGAACCGCGAACCTTTCGCAGGACAAGCGAGCGCTTTTCCACTAATACTCTGCGCCAAGAAGAGTAATTGCAGATCAAAGCGTTTCAGAGATATGTTTCTCATAGGTTTAAGATTTTAGGCCCCACTAGTGGAGAAAATATAAGTCATCATCATCAGCACCTACAATTTACGCGTTGCACACGACTTTTGAAGCCTTTTCATAGGAACCGGGTCTCAACCAGAAACAGTTTGGGCTCATATATATATATAGTGCGAATGGTACCGGGTTCGATTCCCGGTGGGGGCTCAAAAATTTCGGTGCTGACCCAACATCGTGAGGACAATAGGGGAGCTGATGTGAATAAAAAGACAGTGACTCTCCTCTCCGAACCCGTCTGGTCAGCGTGGGAGCTGTAGACCAACTCCTTCCTTCGGGGAGAGGCCTCATCCACTAGTGGATTGAATATGGCTGTGATTTATTATATATATATATATATATATATATAGAGAGAGAGAGAGAGAGAGAGAGAGGAGGGAAGATATGCAGTCCCATTTTCCAAATGGGCTTTCTAAATCAAACCAATCATTCACTTGAAACTACTTAAAACATCACAAAAGATATTACTTCTTAGCTGCCAGTAAAAGTTCACAATACCTTTGTCACTTCCTTCCATGAAAATAGTTTAAACTTCTATCTAATTCTTGATCGAAGCTTCTGGGAGCTAGAAATTTATCCCTGGCAGGGACGAAAAATAAATTGTCAGAATGGGAAACTTTTTTGCCAGGGAAGGGGGGAATCCAGGACATCCCCCTGCTAATTCGCACACTGCCCAGAAGTAGGAATATCAGATTCGGGTACCTTACTGCTAATAAACTTAGCACATGTGGCCCGAAAAGCTTCTTATTTAATAGGAATTCTCTCCCGAAGTTCGAAATATTGCTACATTTGTATTAGAGTTATGGCTGAACTGCACAAGTAGCAAATAGAGCGCGATAACATTTTCCAAATTACAGAAAATTATTTTAAAGATCTTAATAGCATCTTTCTAAGATAATACCTTTTCCAATATGTTCAATATCTTTTTAAAAATAATTTGAAAATCTCCTGAAATTCACCACTTGACAACATATTTTAATAAGCACTTGAAAGCAATTTTAATACAGAGAAATGTGATTGTGTTGAAATAATTTTCAAAATAATGTTAACAATTATTTCATAGTTTTGTCTTTAAAAAAATGTATTATTTGATTTTTTTAAGTCTTACTTGGTGTTTGGAAAAGAAGTAAATGCTTCTTCAAAATAATATATCTGTTTTTAACTACTAAGAAAGATTTTGCATTATTTAGTTGTTACTAAAGTATGATAATTACAACGGTAGATTATATTTCAAAGATAAAGTATTTTGTCGGAAAATAATAGCATTGCACTGAAATAATAGAAAAAGGCCGATTTGTAAATTTTGCAGTAGTGGACGTATAGGTGCCAAAGATGCTTGTTTAAAATTTAAAGTATCTCTTTTTTCTTTTTTGCAAAATTCATGACGTTTTTGTATTAGCGTAATTTTCGGATTCTAAAGGAGATTAACGCTTTATAGCTATTATAGTTCATCTATGATCTTGACAGAAAAGTAGGCATTTTACAAGGTTCAACCGCTGAGCTTGCTGATAAGAGCTTAGGGAGAGTATTTCTGACAGTGAGACTCACTCGACCATGACGTATACAAGTTGACGTAACTCGATTACCCATGATCCCTTTCAGTTCAAGTGACGGCCAGGGGGTGCTCACTTTTCCTGCGCCCTGAATGATATATTGTCCAAGTGCGCATATGGCGTCACAGGCGAGAAAGCTGTGAAACAGCTGATGGGAATCAGCTGTCAATTACGCGCGCAATTTATATCATTAAGTTTGTTGTGTTTAACCAAACAAGAAGACTAATTTGCTCGTTTTGCTATTTACGTTTTATTCATCACTCCAGGTAAGCGTTGCAGAGTTACGTAGTGCGTGGAAAACTGTTAAAATCTCACGTATAGTGGGTTTTTATAATCACAAGTGGTAATCATTTTCAGTTGTATATTTTTCATTGTATCGTTTTCGGGAAGTAACATAATTTTACATAGTATGTGCTACGGAGCGGTAGTAGCAATGCAATGTACTGGGAATTCTTTTACTTGTCTATTTTCCTTGGAACTTCTCAAGAAATTACCAAGATGATATTCAAGAAAACGCCTTTGAGTCAGAACGAAGTGAACTAGGGAGGTGGGAGAAGGTTGAAATCAAGTTAGGTATGTATATGAAATTCAATAGGATCGCTCGTAATGGTTAATCTTCCTTGGAACTCCTTAAGAAATTACCAAGATGTTATTCAAGAAAATGACTTTAATCAGGAATGGAATAAACTACGAAGACGGAAAAAGTTTGTAATCAGGCTAGGATTCTATATGCAATGTACTGGGAATACTTTTAGTTGCCTATTTGAAAGAGTATTTGATAAAATACGATCTTCTATAATAAGGAAAACTTCTAAGGAAGTAACAAGATGATATTTAAGAAAATGGCTTTAATCAGAATGAAGCGAACTAGGGAGGCGAGAGAAGATTGAAATCAAGATAGGTGTGTATATGGAATGTGTTAAGTATGTTTGTTTGTCTATTTGAAGAGTATTTAGTAAAATTCGATCCTCTATAATAAATTGTTAATGCAATCAGTCCGTCTGGTAAGCTGAATTCTTGTTATTTTAAGAGGTTTGCTACTTAAAGGACGCGCAATGCCTCTGTCATTGCAAGGCAATTAAAAATTAAATACTTGCGCCTCCTTGATGGTATCTTTAGTCAATATTAAGCATATTATATTTTATAATGAACACCGCATGGGCTCCCTAAATTACTTAAATACTCGACTCCAAGCTGTTTCACATGTCTGATGTAGAGTACCTTTTAATTATAGCAGTGCAAATGGAATTCGATGCACTTTAATATTTGGAAACAATTTCAATTTTGTTTATCAAAATTCAGAAGTATAAATTAGTTCAATACTTTAATATATTCATAACAAAAGTCACTTTTCAGCTAGAATATTATAAATTGAATCCACACTAAAAATAACTAATTAACGCGTCTTGGCCATCCATATTCAATTTTGTTATCACTAACCACATAAAAAATAACTATGATGTGAACATACAAATGCGTTCCATGTTTGTGACAGAATCTGTAAGGCTTGATAATTTTTAGAAGGTTGTCTTATGAATCAACTTAAACTTGTATTGTCTGAACAATACACAAATGTTTTATCTGTAGGTGAAATGTGTTCTACAACTTTACTAGTAGGCCTACAGCTGCGCTAGTAGTCCTACAGCTAAGCTAGTAGGTCTACCACAGCACTAGTGCGCAATGTATTCTTATCCTATGACTCATAGACTATGGTACGAACCAAGTTCAGGTGGTCACCTCTTACCTACTTTTGCAGGTACCCAAGATACATACGCTGATCAAAAATACAGGATCTCGAAGCCTAGATGTATCATACGTTTCAACTTAGATACCGTCCTGTTGTCCAACTGACTTAATAACGCTCACCATTTGGTTCGCTACAGCACTGTTCGAACCCACGATCTCCCAGATGCTAGACTAATAGCAATCTATGCCAACTTGGTTACTTCATTTCATACGAGCTTGAGTGCACCTTAGACCAACGCAAATAAAGTTTCCAGTGTCCTAACCAGACAGACCGTTTGATTCCTACTCAAGAGACACTACCGCCTTTACGTCAACTTTACAAAGTAAAGCTATGAAACATTTTTTAAAAAAGCCCTAAGCAGTGAATTGGATATATTGTTTGCTGGAGATTCCTTTCTTCAAAGCACTTTAATGTTTAGAAACAATTTCAGAACGAGAAGTATTAATCGGTTCAATACTTTAATGTATTCGTAACAATGTAGTTATTAACAGCTTCGAATAGTTTAACAACTCTCCTTCCGAAAAAAGAAATTTAAAAATGACCAAGTACTTAGTGAATAATCCCTCCTTCATCTCCATTTCCCAAATTTCATACGTGTCAAGTATAACATACCCTTTCTTTAAGGCGACATGAAGCTCAGGAGTACAGAAGACACCTTTGATAGCACGCTCCTCTTGACTATGATTACAATCTCCAGTATTCAGCTCGACCATGGAAGTTCGGCACAGACCAAAAACGAGTTTGTTGTGAGAATTATATGCAAGCACTGGAATAGCAAGATCACTAGGCGGCAAAACTTTACAGAATACGAAACCATGTACTTTACTTGGATCGGGCATCTGTACTCGGTTAGAGAAACCTTTATGTATTTTTACTTGTCCCGTTGGGAGTGGTTTCTTAGACATAACCCACGGATACAAAGAAGTGACGTCAGCATATTCCAGATATTCGTTTTCATCACACTTGTACAATGCACGAAAACATTCTGTGCGCCCTCCCTTAAATGCATCCTTCGGGCGCATTGGTTCTTTAACATTATGGCAGTGTTCTCGAATGAATGTTTGAATTTCAGGAGACATTTTAACAGTCTTATCTCATTCACATTCCCATTGTTCGACAAGCTTTACGCCACAACTATTTTCAAGAAATTCTTTTCTAGCCAACGTCGCATCATACCGGTCCT
>JAGDQP010042375.1:0-16568 GCA_022664845.1 Lepisma saccharinum | reverse complement strand
ATATATATATATATATATATATATATATATATACAATATAGGGTATCATATTATAGTTTGACAAATTCAAAGATATTCTGAATGTTGGGAACAAGATAAATCCTGAAATCGAGAGATGAAAAAACACTGCGCAGGAGTATTCGATAATTCAGCATTATGCCAATGAACGTTAAAGCAACAGACTACATAGATCTAATAAATTGGCAGTTATGCAGCCCAATAAACGTTCATTCTCTTGAATGACGTCACGACTGAAGAGGTAAAAGTTTATACTGACAAAGAAAATAACTATAACCCCACAAGAAACCGTATATAGAGAATTAGCATTTATGCTTAAATCTCTACGCGTTTACTCCTTATTTCGATAAATTTCCTCTCCACACCAAGAGATGCCTCTGATCACAATATCTTATTTTCTTAAAGATTCTGGTAAAATTAAATTCTGGGATTGGTTCAGGATTTCCTATTAGCTGAAATACGGCAGTACGAACCAATCACAAGCTTCAATTTATCAGGATATTTAAGAAAATAAGTTACTGACCTCAGAGGAGACATCTTCTGGCGAAGAAAGGAACTTCTTTGAACCCAGAAATAAATGCGCAGAAAATTATCAATGTAAATGACTTCTCTGTATAACTCAATGTGATAATATTGCCCTGTAACACATAGAAAGTCAAAAAATGCATTACCACATAAGCGTTCACCCGTGTGGTGTCATGACACCGCCAATTAATGCGCAGTAATATCATTTTTCGAAAAAAGAAAAACATATTACACAATAAAAACCCTATATATTGGTAGACAGGACATAAAAGCCTACTGCGGGTGCCAACCGAGAACGTACCTTGTATGGACTGTCATGTTTAGAGTAAGGAGTCATAGCACAATTTTAAAAGGGATAAACCTGTTGAAGTACTGTTAAATGGAGAAAGGATTTTTTACCCAGAAAGGAAAAGGAAAAGCTAGAAAAAAAGGAAATTCATGGAGATACTTGTTGATAATGTTATGATTTCACAAAAGGTGGGCGATCTTTCAGGTCACATTGAAACAACTGAGAAATAATATGTTTTAGAGACTGTTAACCTTGTGAAAAAACAGCCCCAGTTTTAGCCAAACACATTAAAATAATCTAAGGAATCAGATTCAGAATGCGTTCATTGTATCATTACATAACTGCAACAGAAAGTTGTATCTTCAATCAGTCGTAAACCAGCGTCCTTAATCCTTGCTGAAACCACGGATTGTGTACAACGGAATATTTTGATGATAGCAGAAATAGTTCTGAACAAGTTGTTCTCTCTCTTGAGAATCTAAAAAAAAAAAAAAAGTAGATGCACAATTTTCTTTTAACTGTGTTCCTAACATTCTGAAGAGTGTGATTGGTGATCTATTAAATCAGTCTACTTAAATCAGTTTAGCAGGGAAAATAAAGGAATCTTCAATTTCTTTACAATCTCTTTACACACCGGTTCAGGAATCCGATGTGTACAATTAGAGAAAATTTCCAGTGAAGTAAGTTTGAAATTAAAAACTTTGAATAGCTTATTTACAACAAGATGACCCTGTCCAACAGAAACAGTATCAGTAGTTAAACGTAATTATTTAGTAATTCTCAAGGTCTTAGGAGATATTGTAGATACAACAAATACTCATACAGCTGACATACCAACAAGAGACCTTACACTCCAAGTGAATTACTGAGAGTTCATTCTTGCTCTGTATACTACGCATTCAATTCTATAGATGGCTCTGAAAGTTAGTAAAATTCCTCCAATAAGAAAAGGAGAGTCTCACAACGCACAGGAAGATAAGATTGAAACTAAACACCACTTTTAAATAAGGAGGAAGAGGAGAGCGCTACAACCTACCTTCCAGTATTTACAGTGCTCGAAATAGAAATTTAGAATTGCATCTCCGAAGCAATAATATCAGTTTACACAATTTTACATCATTGTTGTCAAAAAAGTGCCGGAAGTCTTCAATACATCTTCAATTGCATTTACACTTAAATTGTTGTATCTTTACAGAAGATAAATATGGGTGGCTACAGCTTACACCAGTTCTCTTTAAGTATATTAATTCATTTTTCTAATGTTCTTATTGGATGTGTTGTGTAATGTTGCTACTTCTTAAATTTTCAAGTTTTTTCCGTACTTATTTTACAGGTTCCAATTGAAGAAATTTCGCGAAGTAAAGATAGAAAAATATGAGTACACGCTAAATTCGGAAGAGCAGAATCCGCTTGAATTGAGCACAATATTTCATCCTACGATAACGGAAAGAAGAACCTCTCATTTGGAGTGAATTTTCATATTTTTTAAGAATAAATTACATCCGTAAAGCATCGCAATTCCACATCAAAGGATCACATTTTATATCCAAAGCGATGGTGTTTCGTTAAAAAAGCACTCTTTTCGATTGAAATCCAATACCGGTAGCTCTTTCTGAAAACACTTTCTCATCAATAAAGAATAAGAAAAAAAAATCTCTCTATTGATTTAGTGTGTGAGATGTCTCGAGAAAAACATCTCTAAAATGTTAACAAAACAATATTCCTAACCTATTCCAAATGGACTTTACGTGATTCAAACAGGAAATATCGAAACTTGACAATCAAATCTAACTATGTCCCCAATTACATTCATGGCGACTATCACGTTAATATGTTGATTTAAAAATCGAAAAGTGGATTAAAAATAGAACACACCAGTATTCGTAAAAGGTTGTATCGTCAAAATTTAGACATTAACATTTCTCGCAGACATAGCACAAGTGACAACCATATGTTTTGTGACCATAACCATAACATGATGAACATGACTGATTTAGGTTCTCAATCCTAGCAAAAGGTGACAAAATTACTCACCTGGAACTGTCGAAACTCCAAACAGAAACGTTACTTTCAGAAACTAAGTCCAAAAATTGCCTCTTTCCCGTACGTGTATAACAAGTCTCCAAATGTAGATAAGTGAGTTTAAGCACAGGTATATGTTTGTGTATGCGTATGCTGGACGTGATCTGAGGGTTTTGGACAAGCTCTACGGTCTCTTATTAAATGCGACACGTGAGAAATGTTATCAGCAAATATTATACAAAGATATAATATTCTTGATATCGAGTCTAGACATTGTGGAAAATAATTTTATTAGCGAAGAGGGAGGGAGTAGCTTTTGATATTAATTGATAAATGACATCACTATTTTTTTTTTAAACAAAGAAATATTACTCTGTTATATATTGAAAAGTCTTCCCACTTCCGTATAGTGGGTAGTGCTTACTGTTTCATTGAATTATCATCTAAAGTTTATTGGTTCACACTCTACAATCACTTGCTTCTGGTAATATTCTTTGAAGTGTTTTTAAAGAGGTTGACTACGTCATCGAAGTTCATTAGATTTGTGCATTAATAATGTAAGTGACGTTTGTTGCGCTAAGGAACAATAGCGCTGAATGAGTTGCAATTTTTACTTCAGTCAATTGAGATGATTATTGAAATTTCAAAATGCTGTTTATATTTACCTCCTATATCAGCGGTTCACAAGAAAAAAAAAGCCTGTGCACTCATTTAAATTATACATATCTCGAACCACAATTAAGATATAATGGAAACAATAAAATTTTCCTCTGAAGTGAGAAAATTCTAAATTTAGATGCAACATTTTTCAATTTGTATTTGTATTTAAGAGCCCTTAGGAAAATTTACGTTTAAGCAGAATTGATGATGATGAGAGAATTGGTGGATTGAGTAAAGCGGGGAAGAAACGGGGCAACCCCGTGAAAACTCACGTAATTTGTCCACTATAAAGCCCCCATGGCGCGAGATGCATTCGAACCGGAGACACACACACACCCTCACGCACCAGAGATAAGTGCTCTACCAAAGTCAGCACAGTCCTTCAACTTTCACAAAAAATTAAATTTGTTAAAAAGAGTTTCTTTAACATTGCACTCCCATATTTGAATTTCATAGATAACTTGGCTCAGGATTGAATTTTGAATCTGAATTTTATTTATGGTCTTTAGGCATCTAAGGTTCAGATCGGGATAGAGAACGGGAAAGGGTATGGGAAGGCCTGGGCCTGAGATGAAGATACCATCCCGGAATTTTCCTGGTGCGACTAAAAAAACTGGATGAACATCAGTCAGGATGGTCGGCCGCTGGGATTGAACCCACAACCTTCCGAATGTTAAGCCAAGCTGTATCATTGAGACACGGGCGCTCGCTTGGCCAGGATATGGATGGGTAGAAGGCGTTGGAAGGAAATGAGTCAGAAGTTGGTTTGACAGTACCATCCCGGAAATTTCCGATAAATTCGGACCTGCTCCATGCCCCCATAAAATGTCTGCAAAAAAATATCAAATATTTCATAAAACTCTAACCAAGGAACTACCATCATCTGATTAGTCAACACTTAGAGGATATATTATTTTCTTTCCACTTGGGGCCTATTTCACCAACGTACTTTGCAACTTTTCACTTTGCACTTGTTACTTTGCATCATTAGCAGAGTACAAAGTGTTTTTGTTTCACGATTGCAAGACGAGGTCTTAGCATTTTAAACTTTGCAATTGATCCCCTTGCAAAGTCTTAGTATTAATGACTTAACTTGTATGAAGAGGGGCGAAATCATACGGAAAAAGCTTACACTATTAGAAGTGCGTGTGGCAGGTCTCAGTATATAATATTTGTCGAACTAATAATTCTTATTTCATTATTGCTTTACTTTGAATGCAAGAAAATACTTCACCCCGAGGCAGTAAAGAAAAAGTTTGTTGTGGACAACAGATGGCAGAACCAAAGTTTGGCTGAAGTTGAGGTGACTAACTTTTTTATTTATCAAGCAATTTGTTTTGTTTCTTTTTAGCTTTGATTTTCATTTTATATTTTTATTACTGTTAAGATCTTCTTACCAGATGTTTAATCTTTTTTAAGTTATTGACAACTTAAAAGATTATACCACAACTATTTCCGTTAACCTTGTATTTATAAAAGGACTATCAATTTTGTAAAAAAAAAAAAAAAAAAAAAAAAACGAAAAAGAACCTTACGAAATTGATGATTAAAGGTACTACGGTAGTTTCTGGAGTTGTACTTCCAACTCCATGAACAAAATAACGACCCATTCCTCGAAATAGTAGTTTTATTTCAGTATTTTTTATCCTTTCACCTGCACGGACTTTCTACATATGATTATTGTAGCACGCCCGATATCGACGAGGTGTGGAACAGGGGAACATTGTATGGTCTGCAGGTTCGACTGCTTTTACATAAAGGAAAAGAACCGTAAGCAGTGATTCCGCCAGACCCCCCTATGGAGGGTGTTTACCCCCCAAAGTCTCGACGACACTCCCAACTTTAATTTTTTTTATGTGAAAAATTGATAGAAACCGTGCAAAATCACTTACATCCTCCCAATTTTCACTTTACACCCCCCAAACTTAAATCCTGGCGGAATCCCTGCTCGTATATCCTCGCCCTCGTCTAAGTGATCCATGTTCGTGCTTTCTAAGCAATCCCTACTCACACTGCATGCAACATTATGCAATGTAACACACGCCAATACTACTGCACCAGCTTGTTTGGCACTTAATCTGAGGTAATTTAATCTGAGGTGTTTTCTATTATTTCCCTTGTTCTTTTATGAACACTGTTAAATCTCTGCTCGACGTTATCCTCTGTATTTCTATGTAACGGAGAAATCAACCATTCTTTCAAGCCATAAGCACTGTCTCCTAGCACTACAACACCAATGAAAGGCCTCCAACCTTCTTCAAATGTACTATATACTGCCAAATTTCGTAACTCTGGAATCAGGCACATTGCCGGGCCAATTAGCATTTGTACTGTAAAATTGGGACCGCACATCATCATTGTATTAAGGCAATGGTTTTCATACCTGTCAACAGGGGCGGACTGGGTATATTAGGGCCTAGGCCACGGTTACCAAGGAGGACCCTCAGACTATTACACCAATTTCTAAAATAGCTTAAAATGTACATCTGCAATGAGCCATCGCGTTATGCAGTTGTAAATTCGTTGTTACTAAAAGACCATAGTGATAGATGGGCCTAGCCACAAATCCAGTAACAAAAGGGCCCTATTGAAAAAGTTAACTTACTGGTGGAAGGATGGAAGAGGGGTGTGTGTTGGCAGCATAATAACCAGTGATCTACCGAATTATTTAGCTTTCTTCTGGTTTAGCTTTTCTCTCTTTCTCTTTCTTTACTGTTTTCATCATTTTTTTCTGAGGGAGCCTAGGCCGCGATTGCGGCCTAGCGGCCTTGGCTAGTCCTCTCCTGCCTGTCAACGTAAGTGTCTTTATCTTCAGAACTAGCATCGATATTAATAAGTATCCTATCCAAACAGCCACAAACTGATGGAAACCCTCCTTTCCGTAGAATATCTTTTGCAAAGTTAGCTGCTGCATTTTCAGTCCATCGTACAATGTTGTGGAACATTACATTCATAATTGTTGTTAACTACTCTATGGACTGCTCTGCAAACAGTTGCCCAACACCGTGCATTTGGGCACCGTTTCCTAACCAGTCAAGACATACATGCAATTGTTCGTTAGGTGAAAGCGTTTTACTTCTTTTCGTCTGTCTTTGCAATGCAGGACCAACGTTCTCCAATATATATTCAGCTTGCTCACTGGTCATACGAAAACATTCCTTGAATTTTAGTTCATTTAGCCCATTGAAATTTATTGTTCTTGAAACTTTTCCTCGGTACATCTTCATCACTGGATTCATCGCTTGATGAATAGAGGCCTAGAAGTTGCCGTCTTATCATTAACTAACCTCAATAATATTATATCAAAGTCACTTTTTCAACTTTGTTCTTTATGAGAAAAGCACTCCGACAGATTTCAAGCAATTGAGTAACTGCAATTACGGACACAACTTTGTTCACAAGTATTTGATGCAGTTTGAAAAGCCAGATGTGTCTTTGCAATAATTTCATCTACTTTGCGTTCTATTTCTTTGCACTTTGCTCATTACAACTTTTCGTGAAACAGAACATCATATTTTTTGCTAAGTCTCTGCAACTTTTCACTTGACAATTTTTTCTTTGCACTTTACAAAATTTGTTGTACGTGGAACAGAAACTTGACCAACAACTGTAAAGTGCAATGAAAAGTTGCAAAGTACGTTGGTGAAATAGGCCCTTGGTTTTAACCTTTTTGTGATAAGTTTTTTGGACGAATTTTTAGAATAGATTTGTGCCTATGCCTACAGGGCAAAACATATCCTGAAGACACTTGCAGTGCTAAAAGAGCTGCACGAATCTGACCAGTGCCCCAACCTTTTAGTAATAACATTAGGTGAATGAAGGGGTGCACCTGGTTGGGGTTTGAAAATCATGACCGCCATCTTTGATTCAGCTTGAAAATTTGAAATAGGAAGGGGTCATGTAAGATATCGCTTTAGGCTAATTTGTTCCCAAAATTTCAAATATGAAGACAATTGTCAACTACGTTTATTGTTTAGTAGAAAGAAATACTAAAAATTGGGATTTCGGTGTCCTACAATATGTGCAAAACCGTACAATTGGCGGCAATTTTGGCGGACACACAAAGAAAGTCGTTTTCTTTTTCTGATGGACCTTGCCTTACATATCGTGTTCAATGGCGGTGCAGGCTTGAGGGATCAGTTGCTGACATGTCTCAGTATGGAATGTACGTATGTCTCTTATACTTTTTCGAATTCAAAGGTTTCCACTTCATAATTTAACATTTCTCAATATTACAAATAAAAATTATAATATTGGAATTCTTATTCAAATGTTTAAAATCTCCGAATGTGTGAGTAACATCAATATTTTGCATGCATGTACAATATTAAACCACATATAACAGAAAAATATGCATAAATGAACAATTTCTGAGAATTCTTTTTCGAAATTATGAAAGTGGATGGGTCTAAGGCAGCGTTCCGCAAACTGTGGTCCTCGAGGCCTGTCCTTGGACAGGCGCAGGGTGGTCCATTGAACCTACCAACTAATAAAACTGGTCCTCACTTAAAAATAGTTTGAGGGACGTTGGTCTAACGCAGTCATTTCGCGCAATACAGGCTAATACCGAGTAGAAAAAAAAATATTTCCGAATGCCCGCCAAACTGAGCACATGTTGTAGGATAACAAAATCCCAACTTTTAGGATCCGTATCTACTAAACAAATATGTACGTAGGTGACAAGTGTCTTCACATTTGAATTTCTGGAAACTATCAGGCCTAAAAGGATGTCACATGATCCCCTTCCTATACTTCAAATTCTCAAGCTGAATCCAAGATGGCTGGCTAATATTTTCGCACTCTCACCAGCTGGTCATTACCCAAATCAGTGATTCCGCCAGACCCCGCCTAGTGGGGGGTTTCACCCCCCAAACTTTAATTTTTTTTATTGTCAAAATCGATAGCAACCATGCAAAACTCCACTTACACCCTACCAATTTTGATTTTACACCCCCTAAAATTGAATATCCAGGTGGAATTCCTTACCAAAATGTTGAGGCAGATTTCTGCATTAGTTTTTAACACTGCAAATGTCCTCAGGACTTATATTTTACTCTGTACAAATAGGCATAAATCGACATTTCTAAAAATTCTTATTCAAAATTATCAAAAAATATTACTGTCATTTTCGCACATTATATGCCAAAATCAAGTGGGGAAAATAATATTTTCTTTAAATATCGGCTGATTTGCTGACGTAGTTCACTTGTAACTGAACCCTACAACTTGGTAATTTTATCTTTGAAGAAAGTAAATAGTAATTGTTTGAAAGTTAGGGGGGATGCGTTGAAGCATCAAAGCACGTGACCTTTTCAAACACACAAGTAGGAAAATCCAAAGACACTCAAAAAGATCTAGAAACGTAAAATAGTAAATTTATCTTATCTAGTGATTACATCTCAAAACACTACAATTTTTTTTTATCTCCGGATCTTGTTCTAGACATGCGTTGGTTTGGAGAGTTAATAGATAATACGTACTCTGTAGTAAGCACCGATAGCTAATTTCTTTAACTGTAGAGCCCGTTATAGATATTGCTCAATAGTAATACTAAGAACTATGATTTCATAACTAGTCATTTCGTATTGATTCACGTGTGTGGTCACGTTTTTCACAAAAAAGGAGAAGAAGAAAATAAGTGGCTATGCTCTGTGACACGTACAAATACTTGAAATGTAAATTGCAAGGTCAAAGCATACAAGCCACTTACTTTCAGTTACAAGAATACTGCAAGATCCCCCCCTCCGAAAATCTCTACTCCTCCCTGTCCTTCCAACTTAGAGATTTTTTTTAAGGTTCAAAATGTCTAGTGAAATCCTGTTAACACCACCAACTTTGCCTTTATACAGTAGCGAACAAAAGTATTGGAACAAAGCAATGTTTGCCTTAAACATTACCACAATTGTATCTATATTAAACTTAACAAAATATAAATATTAACACAAATTTATTTCACTTACGCTAGCTTAATCCCGCGATCTCCGCCCGCACTATATAAAAACTGGAACCGTTAACTGGAAACTGGAACCGTTACAGGGTAAACACTTTCACATGGTATGGAAGGAATTCGAAATATTATATTTACAAAATTGGATGGCAACAATGCCAACTGCAACTTACAAAGTAACTCCATTATCTGTCCCAGTACGTAAAAACCAAGTTTGGTGCGGATATATCCAACGGTATGGAAGAAATATTAAATCTTAATACTGATCAATGTGTCACATGCGGTTGAAAAAACTTCAAAAAATATTGAAATGTCAGGGTCCCCGGAAAGTCCCGGCCTGAGGAGTGACCGACCGCTCTCCAACTTCTACTGGCGATCTCCGTATGCACATGCAACTAAAGCATCTGTCGCGAGTGTGGATGCTACGATTTCTGTCTCGCAGAGACATTTACCGCGAATCGGAATATGTAACAGAAAGAGGAAAGAAGGTGAAACAAGAAGATACAGAAACGCGAGAAGAGTTTTCTTGAAGAGGGCAAAAATCACAATATGCATTGTATGAAATATATCTCTGATCTGTCCCAGTACCTAAATGCCAAGTTTGGTGCTGATTTGCCCAATGGTATTGAAACAATTAGAGATATTGATTTTTGAGTTTGGTTGGCAAATACAGTATGCTAGTCTAATTACAAACGGTCTTCATTTAAAAGAAAATGGAAAAGTAGTATCAGATGGCGTTCACTCAATGGGGGAAGAAGGATTATTTGGCTAACATGACTATTTGGCTACAGGTAAATTGTATCATAGATTTGCGAAATTATTGTACATTTTATCAACAATTAATCTTGTGCCATTCAGTAAGCCTTGTACTACGTTCCAGAGCTAAAACCGGGGCCATTTTGGTGACGCGGCCTGATCCAAACATAGGTGACCTTGCTACCCTGTGACCAGGTAAGAAACTAGACTGAAATTACCCGATTGACCCAGTCTGGGAACTATGATAATTACGAATTTTACTGGTCGTATTGGATTAACATCTCCTTTCCCGGTCACCCCGAAAAGAAACTTTGTTCAAACGCAAGGAAATAATTAAAAACTTCTTTGCTGTCAGGGACACCGGGTCAGGCCGAGTCCGAAGCATAGACTTGGTACAAAACTTGACCCAATGACCCGTTTCAGCTCTGCTACGTTCAAGTTCCTCGATAACGTAACAACAGAAATTTGTTTAGCTGTAGAATGTGTGGTGGTAAGCCACTCATGTCCAAAGTGTCCAAACATTCAGAGGGATATTGGAGAAGTTCAGTATTTTAATTAAAGAATTTACACTGAAGTAGCTTCTTGATCTTCCAGGTATCCAATCTAATATTTCGCATTTATTTCATTAAAGTGTTCATTTTTGGTGCTAAAATTGCTACTCTCAGAGAAACTGGAAATACCTGCAAATGATGTAATATTCTTCCCGGAAGTGTCAGAGATTATATCAGTTTCTGAGGTGATAGGTGGTGGCAAACCTATAGAATATGACTTCTCCGAATCCACTTACGGATATACAACATAAGCTATTTATATTAGCTCGCATATTTTCACTTTTTGAAACTATTTTAAATGTAGATGAGTCCATTTATACTTATTGAAACCATTGGTGCGGGGTGAATAAAATACGTCAGCAACAATCATCGGGACTGTCACCAATACTCATTTCTCCGTGAGAGGTTGCACCCCTAACTTGGGGGCTGCACCCCCATGATGCAAATCTGGCCTCACCCTCCGGGGGCTGCGCCCGATAGGGGGCTCAAACAGTGTGGAGAATGTTTTTTGGGTGACCATTTTGAATGCAAGATGGCGACTTTTTCAAAATGTTGTAATAATTTCTTAAACTACTCTTTATAATACACCTTTATGTCAAATTTAATATCTCTAGCTCAAACGTTATGGAAAATGATATTTCGGCAGCCATTTTGAATCAAAGATGGAGAATGATATGGTAGCGTCAGAGACGGGTCCAATATCTGATCATGTGCGAAAAATTATTCCAATCAACCAAGCTGTTTGTGAGATATATTATAAAATATTCCCCATAAGGAATACATAGAGCAGAACACTCAAACACTTCTCCTTCAGTTGAGATTTAACGTAGAGGAACCCGGTTTATTGATGGCCCATCTACGTTTTAATCCGTATATTTTAGAAAAAGAATGATCGAAATCGGTCCACTAGAACGGCCGGCCGGACTGGACAAAGCCTTTTTTAGCAAACTTTTTAAATATTTTTGAAATATATAGATAATAATAATTTTAGCTGAAAAATAAAATTTAAAATAATTTATAAGGATTTACAAAGGAAAACATAATTTTATTACCTTACAAATTATTATTAGAGCACCGTCAGTTCGTGTAATTTAAAACCTTGTAAGAGTTCTTTTTCTCTCCACGTTAACTCTTGAAAGATCCTTTGACATTGAATGAACAAATTTCTTAGTCAATCCTAAACCCTTTTAACCCATTATTACAGAAGAATCTCTTCAGTTCTGTTCTGGTGCTGATTTAATATTATCTGACCCCGTTCATTTCATCTATTCTCGATGGAATTTAAATGAGAACTCTGAGCTTAAAGTGTTCCGTAATATGATTCACTGCGAGACAATTTCTGAACCCTGCTTCGACTCATTGTCTTGGAAATCAATATCAATTTCCTATGATCAGTTTCTCAGTACGATCTTGACCCAAATGGCCAGATTGACTGTGTAACCCGATGATCGAATCTGGACCCAATTGACTCGCGTTTGACCCAATCTGACCTACTCTTATATCTGTGGCTTGACTCAATCAATTTTGTTATTTGTGAAATTTCACAATAACATCCGGGGCATTTGGGTCAAATTTTGGACCAGGTCACCGGCAGGAAATCGGGTCGATGAGTCACTGGGTCCGAAGAATAGACCCGGTGACCTGATCCAAAGCTTGACCCAAACGGCACGATTAATTTGGTGATCCATTTCAGACGGAGTGTAGAGTTGGCCTGTGAAAACAACCCCATAATACCAGTACAGCCAAGTCGTGTAAAAGAACAAATAAATAACTATTGATTTGATTGAAGCTTATGATTGACTCAATATTATTGTAGTATGATCTCATGTGTAGTCAGGGCTTTTCATGTGGTGCTCTGTCCATTATTTTAGAGTAGTATAGCGACTATAGAGGGTCTTTATAAATGGATTGTTCGTGGTTAATATACACCTGTGAGAACCAGTCGATTCAGACTTACTACTACAAATATAATGATAATTCTCAAGCAAACCATGCATATACGAGATATATATCATTTTTTTATTACTTATTAACTAGTGCACAGCAATACAATTGTATTTGTCATAAATCACAGATTGCGAATGGTATACTATACATAATGCTATTATTGTTATACAAATGAATTGTTATTGTTGGTATCCAAGATGTTTGCAGTATATCAGGGTGCAAAAACTATTTATTTTCCCTCCGACCACAGAGATAGGTTCATAGATAATACTTCATCACATGGCAACAATGGGTTGCTGAAAAGTAAAATAATAATAATAATAAACAAGTGAATTATTACATTAAAATGATACATGTGTAGTGTATCACATGATAATAGATGTAAAATACAAAAATGTTTTACTATTAAGAAAATTTCTAGTTAACAGTTTAAGTAACACTTCGTTTTCAACAAAATCGACCTTAATGTATACAAGAACCAATGTAAGCGCTTTGTTTTCGGAAGAATCATCCTTGAAATTGAAAAGAACGAATATTTACGTGAAAGTAATATGCAAACTATACTATCTATTACTGTAGAAAGCTATAATTTCTTTCAGTTATTGAATTTATGATAACATATATATTCATACACAAAAACATGCTTTGATTTTTCTAATTAATGCGAAGTTAAAACTTAATATGAAACTACTACATACCAGTTTAAACAAAAGTATTTTCAGCTCTCTATTCAAGATATCACTTGTATCTGTCTTAGTTCCCTAGCTTGTCGTAAAACCTGTTAAGTAAATTCTGAACTGACCAAAGTCTGCTTACTTTATGATACGTTAATAGTATTACGTTAAGTAAATAATGAATACTCCCTTTACATAGCACATTTCCATTACTTCAAAGTTTAAACTCGTGAAACATATGATTTGACTGAGTTTTGTTTGTTTACTACGAGCTGTAAATACGAATAGTTGCATAAAAACAACAAACAGTGGAATATATAAAAGTTGGTGTAAGTAAACAAAATAGGGGCTCCATAGTCTAGTGGTTAGAGCGTTGGACACATGTCCCGCTGGAGTTCCACTTTTCGGCGTCCACCCAGCGTCGTGAGGCAAACGGTGAAGTCACGTGAATAAAGGCGAGACGGACACTCGGTCTGGAAAGCCCCTAATACGCCTGTTCGTGGCCAGGTGGCGCGCATTACTGACCACACTGCCGTCACTCAAGGGGATGCAGTTCCACCAACCGCGGACAGATGGCGCTGGAGCAGGCTCAGGACCTATCGGTCTGTAACGCCCGTGGTTATTATTATCATTATTAAGTAAACAAAATATAATTTTGAACAATGTCAAATTAAGAATAAATCGCCGCCCGGCAATAATACTGTCACAACTCAAAAACGTTACTTTTGAGAAAATCGCAACTAAAAGTTTCGATGATTTTGTAAGTTATATCGAAAAGCAAGCAAGAATGGTAACAGGATACTGCTTAAATAGTGTTAGATTTCAAAACTTTATGTTACTGAACAGCGTCATTATTGTGAAATTGTGTAAATAAAATAGTGCCAGTGTTAAGGACGGATACAGATATTTTACTGTTGGTTTTGTAAGACTCTCAATAGCGCTCTCACGTGGCTTGTAGACGTGATGCAGTTATGAGAGTGGTATTACCGGATAGAATGTAATTTCAGGAGTCCGAATATGTAAATAACTCAAAATTGACAAATTTTGAGTTATGACAGTAATATAGCTGGGGCGCGAAATGTTCTTTATTGTTTATTTTCTCGCTATAATAATGTTCAAGAGTTTATACTTACTTTGAATCATGTTTAACGAAAGCATTTTTCGGCATCTTGTCTATATTGATACCGTGATCACAGAAGATTCTAGCCAAACTTACTTTATAAATTTCTTCAAGTTGTTCTGTAAGAAGAAGAAAAAAGCTGTGAATAACGTTCTAATTCTGACGTAAATAGGTAGCGATCTATCGTTGATCATAGAATAATGCTACGATTTTTAATAATACAGTCCTATCCTTATTCATATGGTGTAGATGTCTATAAAGTTTTAGACTTTCTCGTAAAAGATTCTATCACAGCCATAGAATTTTAGAAATTCTGTAAATGGACTGAACCGATTCGAACTAAACCTACTTAATAGAGGGAGCTACTCTAAAGGTTTTAAGCAATTTAAACTGTACTTAAGTTACCATTTACATAAAAACGAGAGATTTAATTATTAAATTTAAACCAGCACATAACATGAGAATTCGTGAATTAATTGCATGATAGAAGCTATTACCATCAAGCTTTTAGTCAGATTAAAGTAGTACTACTATTAGTATTAGTTGAAGTATCGTAGTAGTAGTAGTAGACGAAGAAGAAGAAGAAATTGTGGTAGTAGACGTAGTGTCAGTACCAGTGTTCGTAGTAATGCTAATAGTAGCAGTAGTGGTAGTGTAAGTAGTGGTAGTAGTACTTGTGGTGGTAGATGTTGAGGTGGTAGTGTAGGTAGTTTTAGGAAAGATAGTGGTAATAGTAGTAGTAGAATAGAATTGGTAGTTGTAGTATTAGAAGAGTAGTAGTGATGGCAAAAGTTATAGTAATAGAAGTACACTAAAAAAATGTGTTTATTGCCACCCCAAACGGAGTAATAGAACACCTCTACCTCTACACCAATTCTAGTGTTGGTTAACACCATCCGGGGTGTCCAACACCTTTCTGGTGTTGACAAACACCTCTACCGGTATTCAGAAACACCGTTAGGAGTGTTAAAGTACACCGCTGGAAGTGTTAGGGAACACATTCAATGGTGTTTATTAACACTCCTAACGGTGTTTCTGAATACCGCTAGAGGTGTTTGTCAACACCAGAAACGGTGTTGGACACCCCGGATGGTGTTAACCAACACTAGAATTGGTGTTACCCAGCACTGGAATTGGTGTAGAGGTAGAGGTGTTCTATTACACTTTTTGGGGTGGCAATAACACCAATATTTTTTGAGTGTAGTATTAGTCGTAATGGAAGTAGAAATACTGTTATTTGTAGTTGTTATGGTAGTAGTAGACTAGTAGTAGTTGTTGTGGTTTCTTTGGTGGTAGTACAAGCAGAATTTGTAATCCTAATATTGATAGTAGTCCTACTATGTAAAGTGTCCATGTTTTATAGTACACCTAGCAAACACTCTTATTCCCGCACCAATGGGCAGGCGCATCAGCATGCCATTCAATAAAACAAGTGTTCGGACAGTCCAAGCTCTCGCACTACTAAGGGTCAGCTCTACAATCGACCGCTAAACTTCTAGTCGGCGCTAAGTTGAGGCCAAGTCTGATTTTGGCCAATGAAAGTACGCAAAGTGAGAGTTGGCCTCAACTTAGCGCTGACTAGAAGTTTAGCGGTCGATTGTAGAACGGACCCTAAGGTATCTTTGGTAACGCGGACTACCAACGGTGTAAATCAATGAGGTACCTGAGTGGTAATGGCTAAATCACTGTTCGATTTGAGGTGGAATAAACCCCAAATGAATGACCTTCTTGAACCCACCTTTAGTAAAAGAGCCTGGTTGACCAGCAAGATCGTAAAAGAACCTATCCCCAAATTTCATTCTCGCCATTTGCTCAATAAAGATACACTGAAATGTAGGCCCCATAAGAGCATCTTTCACATGCGTTTCCAAGGATCCACCGACAAAGAAATCAACATCACTGTAGTTGCTGTAGAGGGTCTTTAGTTTCTCAATGTTCTGAAAGAAAAACAGAAAGATAAATTTTCTTAGTGGAACAACAAAAAACGTAATATATGTGGTAAAGCGTTGGATTAGCATTCGGGAGGTCGTGGGTTCAATCCTAGCGGCCGACTATCCTG
>JAGDQP010042374.1:1032-16568 GCA_022664845.1 Lepisma saccharinum | reverse complement strand
GAAAAGCTATGAGCACAAATATACATGACATTCGAAATAAAAAGAAGCATCGACTGTTGAACTTGTCACCTCTGATGTGTGATTTATTTGATACTGTCTAGATGTCATTATTTGGCATCATATGATCTGTTCCAGATTACACACGTTATTACTCGGCCAACTCCAAGAACCCTTAAATTATTAACTGGCATTATTTATTATGATTTAACTATGTATATTCTACTGAAATCTCTATTGAAATAATCAAATATAACATTTGGGTAAGGGACATTTTCCGTATTACCATCAATCAAATCATATTCATTTCGTTCCAAATCCAAATAGAGAAACAGATTACTGCAAACTTAAATATGGCATGTGCTTTCCTTAGAGTAGTGTTTCTCAACCTTTTTCATCCTGCGATCTCCTTTTAACATGTCTTCTAGCCGGTGACCCAGAAAAGTAGTTTTCTTGTTTATAAAAAGCTGTTTCGTTTCACTTCGTATTAATTAGTGACCTTCATATAAATAGTACCGTCAACGGGGGTCAAGTCGATCAATATTTTTAATTTTTCTGTTATTTGTGCTAAAAATAGGTGTCGAAGTGACATGAAAAGTAATACCAGTAATTCTTGATGATTCTACATTCAAACACATACAGAAGGAAATTTTTAATTATTATTGCATTAGAGCTATACTAACATACAAAGTGATCGACTTCACCCCATCTAGTGGAGTGAAGTCGATCAGAGATTTATTCTTAGTGGAAATACAACTTTAATCCACGTAATGGAGTAAAGACGATCAAAAACTTCAATGTTTACAATGTATAAGTGAACGTGTGTGCTTTCTACAATCAAACTATATTCACACAAAGTACACCAGCAAATATTTTTATTACAATTTCACGATACAAAGCAATAGTCTGTTCTAGCAGCCCAGCAAAGAAGTTAATATTAATGGGATGGATGAGGACAAAATAAACATTATTTATACAACATGAAGGCAAATCCTTTCTTCTATGTGTGGAAATATTTTTTTCAGAGACCGGGGCAAAATAGTGCTACTCCACAATTTGCGTGAAAATGAGTTAGCAGTTCAGATAACTTGCTCAATGATAGCCCTATCTGAACAAAAACAACCTATGTCATCATGTATCGTGTCACTTAAGAAAAAGTGTATGCGTGGAGCTGCTGTCAGCCTACCTTACAACATTCTTTCCCCAGTCCTATCACTTTTTTACACATACACACACCAGTCAGTTTGGTGTGTAAGATCAGTTCAAAGTTTGGGGAAGCTGGTCACTCATCAACCCAGAAAATGGATTCTGCTCACAGTGGAATAGAAAATATGTTGGGCTCAGTTACACTAAAGCGCTTGTTTAACGAAGCAAACAGAAGAAGAAACCGCTATATTGTGATCCAGTTAATAGCTGAACACTTTGAACATTTTCAAAATGTTCCTCAGAAGCTGCTGAATGGTGGTACCGTTCCATATCAAAGGTGGTGTTATAACAGCGGAAAGCCCTGCCACATAAGATATTCTGTCTTATTTTCCAGGTGAACATGTTGGATGTGGGCACGTCCCTCTATCAAAACACTTCTGAAGGTATGGAGCAGTTATTAATTCTTTTATTGTGTAAGTCAGAAATAAACATCGTTTTGTAAAATGTTTAAAGTTTAATTTATTTAATGTACTTCAAAATCCGAGCATGCAAACATACTACCAGTGATCACTAAATGTCAGAGAAATCAATATTCAAAAAAACATAACGACCTCGACCAATGTCTTTGCTTTGCAGTTCAGTTACAATTTGTGTGAAATGCGTCATTGATTATCAGGAACATTCAAAGGAACAAAGTAAATTTGTTTAACACCTCTTTTCCGTAAATAACTTATTTCAACTTCGCCGTTAACAATTGCAATAACTTGGCCAATGTAACTCCTATTCCTTTTACCAGTGGAAAAGGACACAAGAACAATTTACCAGAACGGAAAGAACTTCCATCATTCATATCCCCTTTCTCACTGCTAGTTTCCTCTTCAACACTGGCAATACTAGGCTCATCTACCACAGCATCATCGTCAAAATCAATGCAATCAGTCATAACAACACCCTTGCCAGGAGTAATGACAAGGTGATTTTATCTTCGGTGCCATTTGTCAGCGCTTGTGGTTGTCTCTTTTCTTGTGTTCTTTAGATCCAATGCGTCACTCCAATGATGTAAATCGTCACGCCCATCTGGGCAGCAGGAAGTTTTCTCAACACATCATCTGGATTTAGGGGAACAATCACGCTTACTCTGAATCCTGGACCATATTCAATCCAAGTGGGACACAGATAATTTGCTTTGTATACAACATACAGTAGCAACACATGACCATCAGCTGTAGCTGCAATCATTACACTGACACTTGTTTTAGATGAATCCATGATTCTTTCAGCATGTTTCATTCCTCGCTTGACAACTGTCTTTGTTTGTCCTGGATCGTCTGTAAAATTAGTTTCGTCAAAGTTGATGTTACTCAGAGACAAACCTTCAAGGCATTTCTTCAAGTTGCCAAAATACTGTATAAGAAGATACCTGCTAAATGCTGCTCCATTTCTCTTAATATTCTGAACTAGTCTTTCTGCTAGTCTCATATTTCTTGCATAAAACTTAAGAACCAGTCTTTTCCAGGTTTTTGTAAAGCTTTTTTTATTCTTTCAAGCACGGTTCAAATACCCCTGCACAACATTCCTCGCATCATTGCGTTTCAAAGGAAACTTACACTCTGCACACTTTGTTAACCCATAAAGTAAGCACTCTTCTTAGAATTTAACAGGCTGCCCCTATAAGATTTCCTTCTTTTCCATCCACTCATTCAAGGCTGTATAAGGCACACCGTACGATTCAGATGCTTTCCTTATACTCATTGTCCCTTCCTGCACTTCTTTAACGGCTATCCGAAGATATACTGAGTTCCAGTTTCCTTTTCCCTCAGCACTAACCTTCTTTTTATAAGTTCTTGGCACGATCGACTTCACCCCACATTTTTTCAAACTTTACGTATTACGGCGTCAACCATACAGAACATGCGCTATAACTTTCGTCAAAAGCAATACAATGCCTCAGATCTTATACCTGTCTATTAATTGTCCAAAAACTACAGTACGAATTATCGAATATGCTGATCAAACGTTTTAAATCCACATTTATAAAACACGCGTCCAAATGTTACTTCTCTTTTTCATAAACTATCAACCTACAATCGCTTTACAAATTATCCACCACACACGGGCAATGTTTGCCTTCCACTCTCCTTCAAAGATATTAACGTACTAGCATTTTCTCGTGTAACTACCAGATGGTAGGAGTGCAAAATCACAGTAAAGTAGTTATGATCGACTTCACCCCCGTTGACGGTACGTTCCATAAATTCTGTCCGCTCTTTATTTCTAATTTTACGGAAAAGGACTCTTAATTTCCAGTTTTAGGATAAATTTGCAAGCACATGATCTAAGAATGTATAAATTGAATAATGCTGAATACATAAATATTCGACAAAGGTCTCGTAGTTTCTCGCAGGGAGAACTCCGAAAGTGATACTTTTCATACGATAAATCAATGTTAAAATATTCACAAACAGTAAAACTGAAGATATACCAAATATTAATGAAAGCAATTTAGTACTAGATTTTTCCCTTACTTCCATAAGAATAAGAAAGTTCTGACTCTCAGGGCCCCCGGATAGTCCCGCTCTGAGGAGTGAACGCTCTCCAACTTCTACTAGCGATCTCCGATATAACAAAAGCATCTGTCGCGGGTGTGGATGCTACTTTCTATCTCACGAAGACATTTACCGCGTGTTGGAATATGTATAAAATAAGAACGAAGATGAAACAAGAAGACAGCAAGCACGAGAACTCTTACTTCAGGACCTGGATGGGCACAACTCGTTGGTAAGCATCTAGGAGGAAATGGTCAGTGGCATATTTACGTCGAGTTATGGGATATCCGTGTGGTTTGCGATTGGTGAGTAAAGGTCCTGGGTTACGGAAAGTCTAGTATTAAATTGCTTCCAGCAATATTTGGTTCATTTTCAGTTTTATCTGTCTGCCAGCATTTGAATATTGACTTCCCATAAGAAAATATCACTTTCGTAGATCTCGCTCCGGAAAACGACGAAAGGTTTGTGCAATATTTATGGATTGAGCCTTATTGAATTTCTGCATACTTCCATCACGTGCTTGCAAAATTTCAGCGAAAACCCCTTTTATTTTAAAATTGGAAATAAAAAAGGGGCAGAAATTATGGAACGCACTGTATATATACGTATATTAAAAACATGTTATGTAGGACAGAGATGGGTATCTAATTTTCGACGCAGTACTGCGTCTTTCTCCGCATAAAGTTTAATAATGGTGGTAGTAACTTGGAAATTGACTGTCACGTAAAAGTGCAACCTGTCAAGAAGTTTGACCTGGAAGCAGCTAGAGATGTAAAATTAGTTCGCTTGTGACACCAACCAGGTCGTCGGGAATGTGTTTAAAAAATTGAACCGGAGATTTTGAAATTGATTAAATCAAAACGTGTTCAGAGTTTGCACTAATCTTAAACTTGTGTAATCTTTCGTAACATTTTAATTCCTTTTTATTTTTTTATTTTGTGTAATATCTTTTCATTTCAAAATATGACCGTTGATTTGTAGTATTAGATAATAAATATCCTAATTATAATATCCAAAAAATAATTAACAAATTACATTATGAAATGTATTAGTTTCAACCTATAAAACCCTAGTTAAGTTTATTTTGTACCTCCCTTCGCGATTCCCTTGCACACAACTCGCGAACCCCCAAGGAATCTCACCTTGGAAGGAAACGAGAAAAGTGACATTAAAAGAAAACAATCGTTTGTCTGAAGTCTTCTTTCGTAATAATAGTGCCTTCGTTTAAAGATGGTGACAAGTTGCCATTACTAACTAATTTTAAAACTGGTCCCAACTGTTAGTGTTGATAATATATCTGGTGTAGTAAAAAGTAATCCATTATTTTGCCAATAGATGGCTTCAGTGATCTGTAGCTCGCGTTGTATAAGTCCGATCGGGTTCAACGAGATGGCGTTCAAACGATGAGATTGCGTACTACAAACACTGTTCAGATAGTTGTGATGAGTTGACTCAGTGTTGTGTGAGCGCGCGTCAAAATGGACACTAGCAAAGAGAAAATACGCTATATTTTACAGTTTTTCTTCGATAAAGGCGAAAACGCAAGCCAGGCGGCTGCAAATGTGAATAGTGTTTATGGTCCTGATACTGTAACAGCCAATCACGCGCAATTTTGGTTTTGTCGATTCCGTTCCGGTAATTTTGACGTCAAAGATGTACCACGCACTGGAAGGCCAAGTGTCGAAAATGTCGATAAAATCATGGACATTGTCGCGTCCAACCGTCATGTAAGCACTGTTTCGATTGCCCAAGAGCTAAACATTGCACAAAAAACCGTGTGGAACCATTTGCATAAGGCTGGATACACAAAGAAGCTTGATGTATGGGTGCCACACGAGTTAACGCAAAAAAACCTCATGGACCGAATTTCCATCTGCGAATCGCTGCTGAATCGCAACAAAAGCGACCCATTTCTGAAGCGGTTGGTGACTGGTGATGAAAAGTGGATCACTTACGACAACGTCACGCGAAAACGGTCGTGGTCGAAGCGCGGTGCGCCGGCGCAAACGGTGCCCAAGCCAGGATTGACGGCCAGGAAGGTTTTGCTGTGTGTTTGGTGGGATTGGCAGGGAATTATCTACTATGAGCTGCTCCCCTACGGCCAAACCCTTAACTCGGAACTATATTGTCAACAATTGGACCGTCTGAAGGCAGCAATCGCCCAGAAGCGGCCAGCTTTGGCCAATAGGAGAGGCATTGTATTCCATCAGGACAACGCCAGGCTACACACATCGATAGTGACTCGCCAGAAGCTCCGGGAACTTGTTTGGCAGGTTCTTATGCATCCACCTTATAGTCCGGAGCTGGCACCGAGTGATTACCATCTGTTCCTGTCCATGGCGAACACGTTTGCTGGTGCAAAATTCGCGTCAAGAGAGGCTTGTGAACATCGACTGTCTCAATTGTTTGCCAATAGGGACAAGGGCTTCTATGAGAGAGGCATCATGATATTACCTTCCAAATGGCAACACGTTATCGAACAAAACGGCGCATATGTGACCTAAATCGGATCATTCTAACTATGGTAAGTCAAGCTTTCAATGTCATGCAAAAATAATGGATTACTTTTTACTACACCAGATATTTCATGCACCTCGCACCAGCGGACAGATATAATAGCTAGTAGTACAATAAAATAATTAACATGAAAAATATACATAAACATTGAAATGTAAAAATTAGTAAAACACAACCACATCAAAATCTGGCAACCCTAAACATGTACAAAATTTTGCAACGAGACCCTTTTCTGTACACATACTCCAAAACGAAGTAATTTGATATAGAATCACGGTACCGCGTTATTATTGAAACTTCGAGTGTGCCTAGGTTAAAAAATGTATTGATGTGATTGGCACGAACTAGAATTCGAAACGTAAATTAATAAGATACTGCGGAAGTTTCAATCCCTGCACATTCATCACAGGATTTTTGCAATTCATGTGTCCAAAATAGCGGTCGTCGACTAACGTCGTAAGTTCCGAGAAGGTGGAGGGAGGCAACAAACTGTATGCCTACAGTGGCAATAACACCCGAAAACAGCAAAACTGGATGCATTGATTCAGCAAGAATAAAGGTCCAAGTGTTGCTGCCCTTTTCAAAGAGCGCAACATCAGCATAGCGTGCTACATGCAATGATATAGGACTTCGTATATCATACAGTTCGTCCTGTTGGATTCTATGTTATTTTCCGAGGGCCGAAAGATGACGCGAATAGCGTGTTCTCTAAAACATATTTCGCAGTATGCGGCTTAGGGAGAGTACGACCTCACAAAAGTTTTTGGCGGTGAAGAGACATGGTGTCCACACTTTGAACCGTTCACCAAATCTGAAAACAGTGGAAACAACATAGCTTACAATGACTCCAAAAGAGAAATACGCAGGCCTCTGCAGAAAAGTTGATGCTGGCCCTGGCTTTCGATGTGGAGCGTTCCTTGCGATGTGAATCTGACCATACGAAACTAGACAAGATTTAGGAAGTAGGAAGTTCTGCAGCATGCAGGCTACAGTCCGGACTCCCCCTCCCCTCCCGGCGAATTTAGTTTCCGATCGCTTGAAAAACGCCTTGAAAGGCTCCAGGTTTTCTTTGGACGCGGTCACAGATCGTTTCAGTCACAGGCACAGTGCGTTGGTTGATGGCTCAGCAGGACTACTGGCTAAATGATATGGAGACTTTCATTTAACTGGTGTCAGCAGCGCATAAAAGGAATTCCTTTTAATTTCGTTTCTAAGTTGTTTTCTTTACACAATGTTTGATACTTCCCTGTTATTACGTTCAGACCGAACAGTTAAAATTAACGTTTCGTTTTTAATTTTTCTATCTTTGTTAACTGTGTAGACTGCATTGTGTATAACATAATGATCGAATATTCAGTATTTTACTCTCCTTTGGACCCATAAGATAGTGTTCCCTTTGTGTAGTTACTGGAGAGGTTCGACATTCACTTGCTTAGAGTGAACAGGTGCCAGATTAGACAGAAACGAGACATGCAATCACCTCTGTTTACCGAGGCCATCACGACACCAAGCCTCATTGGTTTTCGCCCCACACATGAAGCATGTATTCGCTACAAGTGTGTTTGTAAATTGTGTACTTGTGCATAATATAGTACACAACGTTTTAAGGGTTTTCACTTTTCCTATTCTCATTTTCACCTGTTACTATTTCCACGCATTGATTTTATTTCTTTACCATTGATTTGAAGCTCATAGGGAAGCTTAGAAGGATTACGCGAACAAAAGGGTCCTGGAAAATACCAATTTGATACGTAACATTTTGTATGTTTAATGAACACTTATGTTTATATATATTTCTATCGATGAAAAGGACCATGAATACATAAATATATAAATAAATAGGTACACAAGACAAAATATAATACGCTATCATGGTGTTCTTGACCAGATTCTTTCTTCTAAACGTGCTTTACTTACTTGGCAATTTGAGAACGTGTATCAAAATCCAGACTTTTCATAGAAGTATTCACTTCCAGACAGCCTATATACTGAAATTAAAAATATATATATTTATTATCAACAAATAAGAGAAGTAATCAAAATGTAATAATAAAAAGAAAATTTTAACACTTAAATTTTGCTGATCTCTTCGCTTATTTTAGGGCGCGTACGATATTTGAGAATATGATGTGTGTACTCCACAGCTCCCTTGCAACTGATGTATATATGTTATCGTTTAAAGTGCATCATAGCCGAATATAACTTGACGCTTTAGATCAAGAACAGCTCTCAAAAGATCCTGCAGAATTGACAGTTCAATATTCACTTAATCTACTTAATGCTCATCTAGCTAGTACTCTTAACTAAAAATTCTTACAATTTCTCGTCCAACGCTTCGTAAGCAAAAGCTGTCAGTACAAACAGGAAATAAAACAGAAATACGACACAAAAGATAGTGGAAATTTTCAAATGGAAATCGAAACCACTAACAGTAAAGCTGAATGACTACTGTGACGCGTAGTAAACAAAAGATAAAGTTTTGAATGATATAAATATAGGGTTCGTGAAAATATATAAGTAATACAGCATCTCAGGTTGAAATCCACCTTCTGTTTTAAACCCTCCCGTCCAAGAACGAAAGGGAAGGCACTATTTCTACATCCTCCTCGTACGACAAAGTAGCCTTATAACACCTCAGAACAGCTGCGATCGCTGCCTAGTATTAAATTCAAATCCACATGATTCCTCACTACATTAGGTTAAGATTTTTTTATAAGCATCTTGTAAACGTTCTTACTCTGCGATTTAAATAAATTTGTGGAACTTTCTGTGGAGGAAGTAAATGCTCATACTCAAGTAATGTTCATGCTGCTTGCATCGCTCGTGTTACTTTAGGCTACATTTTGGTTAGTCACATCCATAAACGATGTATTACACACTACATGCATCGTAAACACCATGGGGTTTCATCCAAGACAATTATCTAAAGCAGGTGTGTATTTTCTCCGTGAAAGATACTACTATACCTAGAAGCTACAATGTAATTTATTTAATTTATGGCCTTTAGGCATCTACGCCTCAGGCTGAATAGAAGCTACAATAACAAAAATCATAAATAGCCCTACCTTACAAGTAATTTTTCCTTCAAAAAGGTGACTTTTCAGCAAATGGAATCTAAGTCAACATTAATATTTCAACCTTCTATAATCTTAGCTAAGGCCGATTTTCGAGCAATAACAGTTTTTTTTTTTTTTTAATCCTTAACTAATTGTTTTCACTTGGGAAAAGCGACTAGCTCATTCAACTGATCACAATCAACACCTTTCTTACATCAATCCCAGGATGAGTACAAAATTCGTACCGTTTGGGACGAAAAAGTTGAAGAGTGCACATGTACATATTGCCATCATGCAGCGAAGTGCAAGATAGTTATTGTCTTGTATGCTCCACTGTCAATACTCAGTTATAACAATGTCGCTGGTTTGGAGGCGGAAAGGTATTGGACTCAGTTTTCAATGTTCTAGTGACGGGGCACTGTGTGTCATTTCAGAGCATCTGAACATGAAACCCATGGCACCAAGCTAGCGACCTAGGCTGAACTGTAAAATGGGAACTATCGTTAACAACAGCCGGGTGGATCCCCTGAGGTTACGTTGAACAGCGTTGAGCAGAGCCTCCCTGTAGGTTATCGACGGGCGACTTGACCTTGGCATCTCTTTTCCAGATCATCTTGAATCATCTGTGTGCCAGGTGTGGATCCACTGTCCCCCACTTCAACATCACAAATCTCCCTGGTTACATATAGCAACAACAGTATTAAGTCATTTTAAAAAAAATCATGCTTGTTCAACATCCGCCTTTCGCTTCATTGAGAACACTTCGCCAGTGCCGAACAGGTTAAATGGATAATAAGGCAGACTAGACCAGATTGTATTTTGAATATTGTCTACTATGGCCTTTAGGGAAAACTGATAAATGAATATGACAGACTATATAACACGTACCAGTTTCCGAACTAGTCCACTTTGCCAGATCAAACTGTAGTATATTGGGTAATTTGCAATACGTCATTCAATTTCGGTAAAAAATGGTACGTGGTCTAGTCTGCCTTATTGCTATCCAAATGTACTATGAGATTTACGTCACCGAACCACAATCCTATTCTCATTAGTGTTGCATTGTTCGCAAAATATATCATACCTTCAATTTAACCTTGAAAAATGGCATGAAGTTATGAAACACCTTGGTAATTCAGACGTTCCATTTTTTCGATATAGTAAAACCCTACAGTATCAGCTTTACAATATCAGTAAATAAATTCACCATCGTTACAGAAGATATTTTATTTAAAATTTGAATCAAAGTAATATTTAAATATACCGCGCAAATCAGAACAACGTTCTTGCACGGTTTCTCTTTTTCATTTTTCTCTTTCTTCGATCTAATATTTTCCTCACCTTACCATAATTCTTTTAGTTAAATTACCAATATTTCAATAAGCTTCCCTCCATAGTTCCACCCCACAGTTCATATTTAGATGTATGTTCTGCGTTCATAGGAACTTACAGTTTCTTATTCGGACCTCCTTTTACGCCGATTGTGAACTTATTGCGCCGCTCGTCTCTGCTGTAAAATAATTTCTATTTCTGGTATTTGCGTAAGATACACACCTAATCAAAATCTTAACAATAAACTTATACCGACGGCTTTAATAATAAAATCTTAATAATAAACTGATATCTCTCCCCCCTCCAACCACATGGATCCACCCCATGACACGTGTAGATGTAGGTAGTGATCTACGGGGATCGGGTTACGTATCCATAATGCATACGAAAAATCGACGTGAGTTAAACGACTTCGAGAGCCATAAGATACTGGTTACTCTACGAAGGAGACCCTCGATTTCGGAGATGGTAAAAGCTCTCTTCCTTGATCAGAGGTGTCAGAATGTGTAGTGAGTACACCATATTGGGCATAATCATACATCATGAATAGCACAGTAGGCTTAGATACACGTAGTCAGACATATCTTTATCCTACTATTGTAAGTAACAGGAAGCCATAGTGGGATAAATCGCACCTTTAACTACGAGAAAACACAATATACCCACCAGAACAAGACAATCTTATTAGATGTTATACAGTATGGAAGCAGTTGACCTACATGAATCCCACTGCTTGTTCCGGATTCGAGAACATCGAAATTAGACCTTGGTAAAAGGTAAAGTTTATTTTGTACGGGCCATCCTACTAACTTTTGACTTCGGCCCGTCATGGTTATTCACCACGTTCTAGTTAAAATCCACAATCACAAACATCCATGCCCCAGTCGAGATTCGAACCCAGGACCTTCGAGTCGCTGGCTTAGCGCCCTAGCCCACATGGCTACCAGGTCGGCTTAGACCTTGGTGATGAGTAGTACGATTCGATAAGTAGCGTTACAAGTTGTTTCGGGATGATACGAGAGTTGCTGCGTCCTGGTTGTGACTCCATACTGGCGTGCATTCAGCTGGATAGAATGTGAGCTCTGGCGTGTTGATAGGTGCTCTTCACTATGAATCCCTCCTCGGAGACAATCTAAACATTCATTAATGGAATACGAGTACCAACGAGGAAACAGTTACTCCAACACGATACGAAGTGTCACCGGTACAGGACTGAACGGATATGAATGGTTGGATGTGTTCGTGTAAGACTAGTACACCCGTGGGAAGCTATGACGAACTATATTCAAGCGGAATATTTTGCATACTGTATGGATGGATCAGCATGTAGAGGACTTCAGTGCATTAGTAAACTACATATGACACGTCGAGTGGGTGTTTTTCTCGGGGCTTGAGGTGGACATTCCATGAGTGGGGGGTGGAGGGGGAGGGTTTCATTGTCGGTTAACCTTCAAATTATTTAAGAAACACGATCAATGGATTTTAGAGAAGCATTTGAAATACACAAGTCTGGGTATCTATTAAATGACTATCAGGGTATATGTATTCTTTCTAGTACTCTTTTCAAGATAAAACCTTGCAAAAACGATGCGATTGGAAAATTGTGTTTGTTATAAGGACACTTTGTTTACATTCACAGCCTGCCACCTGGCGAGACTTTCATACCGGTTCATCAGACCATGCCCAGTTTGCTTTCACCCTTCACACCATTCCTATCTGTAGCCTCAATGAAGTTTACGTTTTAGGGTCGTTCAATTACTACGTATGCATGCAAGGCGGGAGAGGGGTACAAGTTTTGCTTAATTTTGCTGATCAACGCAAGGTATTAAATTAAGAATTAATAACACTGTTAAGTAATGGATGTTAACTGTTTTAATCCTGTTTAATTGAAGTCTTGAAAATCCAATAAAAACCGCTATCTAAACACGTTGCTAAATAAATTCACTCGATTCCAATGAGCTTTATCATGTACGCAAGTAACGGGGACATTCAATTACGAAATCACATTGTTAGTCATTTTAGACTCCTTCCCCTCGTACGCAAAATAAACAGATACTCGATCCCCTCCTTCCCTTTGTGCTTACGTAAGGCTTGTCGAATTTCTTCTCGTTCCTTCGTAATCCAAATAATTGTTTAAATATTTACATTTACACTAAAAAGTTTTTAAGTGAAGTTATTAAATCAATAAAATATCAGTCATGGTGTTTGTAAAACTGATACACATTAGCCCTATATGCTTAATGTTTCTTCCATAACGAAACCTAACACAGATTACTATAAAATCGATAGATGGTTTAGTGCTCTCTTCATTGGCGGAAAAGGAATGAATCTGAATTTTAGTTTTAGTTTTAAGGCGTTTCGGCAACTTTGGCTCAGGTTGGATGGATGATGATAGGATAAATTGGTGGAATGAAGAAACTGGGAGGAAACGGGAAAACTCCGAGAAAACCCAGCACACGGTGTTTATCCACCACAAAGCCCACATGGCATGAGCAGGGATCGATCCTACGATCCTTAGCTTGGCGAAAAAAGGATCAAGTAATAATTCAGAAATAACGATCTCCATGAACTAACACAGCAACGGTTTGGATCTTCCTATTAAGTGTCCAAACCTGCTTTTACATTATTTTACATCATTATGCCAAACAACCGTACTTGATTGAAACACATTTTCCCATGTACTGAAAACTAACCTCTGTTATGAAACCGTAATGCTCTCATAACCGGAAATTAATTTCTACTGTATTAATTCAATCAAAAATCTGAAGCAAAAGGAGAAAATTCTTAAGCAAGATGAATGAATTGAGAATATTGCAATGATAAAGTGGTTTGCTTAATAATAATATTCAATTTGTATATGTAAAATGTTTAATCATATTATTCTTTTCCAGAAATTCAGTTTCGATTCAGCCGTTTAAACGAAACTTGGTAAGGGAAAGATATCGAGGAAGCAGCAAAGTCAGGAGCAAGATTAAATCCATTTTCTTATCATTTAGGGTTGTATTAAATTATCTCAAAAACCACAGAGAATGATTCTCTATGCAAGAACTGACAGCCTACCTTCAACTAAATTATGTCCCTGCCCGCCGTAAACTTTCCAGCCTTTGATTCCTTTAAAAATTGTGTTTTCACATAAATCATATTCTCCCCGTCTTTAAGTTACATGTTTCGATAGCTAATAACAAGTGCAACAAGTCAACGACCACTTTTACATCAAAACTCCATATAATCTTCAGAAAAGAAATAATTTTTAATCGGACTTTCCCCAATTTATTACTCACTGATTAACCCCACAGACTTTTACCTTCACAAAACTACTTCATGATATTTTGCGAAAGGGAGTTACCTCAACATTAACATCATATCTATTGTATTTTCTTATATCTACGGTATTTGTTTTTGCTCATACTATAGTATTCCTCCTCTTTTTTTTTCTCTTATTTCTTAGTGTAAAATGGTTAATACATACTGTATCTAAGATATATATATACCTTGAATAATATGTATATATACTTTAAATAAATAAAAAAACTATTTACATTATAATAATCGTGCGTCGATAATTACACCATTTCTAAGCACGAGGTGCTATGCTTAGTTATATCATCCACTATCTTCTAAGTCAATATGGAATTTCAAACAACAAGCTTAATATTTGCTTAGCAAGGTTCTACAAATAGCCTGATGATTTTCCTTGACAGCGGTTAAATGCTCTATACGTTCCGTCTATCAATTAATTTAGAAATATACAGATGATTATCAGAATAATGGAAACACCTGTAGTTGGCAACACGTCAGATGTATGGGTTGGCAGTGGTGTCGTGGCGAACGCAGCGCCGGACTGCTGGTGGTGGTGTGTTAGGTCGGTCTCCATACTACGTCAGGCGTCGTGGAACAGGGGTGTGCAGTCGCTGCAGCAGACGGAGGTAGTGTAAAATGGGAGACCTCTCAGAGTTTCAAAGAGGGCAAATTGTTGGTGCGCGGTTATGTGGAGTGAGTGTGACGGCAGTGGCTAGTGTGTTAGGTGTGTCGCCAGGGACAGTGTCGAAGGTGATGACGGCCTACACAACACACGGGAAAACCACATCGGGGAAGCGGAACAGTGGGCGGAAGAAAAGCATCAGTGACAGGGCACGCCGGGTATTAAAGCGCATTGTCACGCGGAACCGTCGTGCCACTGCGGCGCAAGTGACGGAGGAACTCAATCAGCACCTCCCCCAACCTGTTTCGACAATCACAGTCCGCCGCGAATTACATGACATGAACTTACGGGGTCGTGTTGCACGGGCCAAACCTCTCATCAGGGACCAGAACGCTTTAGCACGCCGCAAATGGTGCCGCGACCATGCAACTTGGACCGTTGACGACTGGAAACGTGTGGTATGGTCGGATGAGTCACCATTCACCCTATTCCAAACCACGGGCCGTGTTTATGTGTGGAGAACGCCCAAAGAAGCGTATGATCTGCAGTGTCTCCGCCCAACTGTGAAACATGGCGGCGGCACGGTGATGCTGTGGGCCGCAATATCATGATTTTCATTGGGTCCTGTGGTCACACTTCGCGGACGCATCACTGCCAACGATTATGTCGCAATTTTAGGAGACCACTTGCATCCTATGGTCCGGATGTTGTTCCCGGACAATGACGCCATATTCCAGGATGATAATGCACCCATTCACACAGCTGGAGTTGTTGCAGCGTGGTTTGAGGAACATCGGGATGAAGTTCAACACCTCCCCTGGCCCGCCCAATCCCCAGATCTCAACATAATTGAACATCTGTGGTCCATCTTGGAAACACGACTCCGGCGACGATTTCCACCTCCATCCTCTCTCACAGAACTGGCCGATGCCCTGCACGAGGAATGGTGTAATATTCCACTTGCTACCATTCACGACCTCTATGCCTCCATCCCACGTCGCATCAAGGCTGTTCTGAAGG
>JAGDQP010042373.1:386-16568 GCA_022664845.1 Lepisma saccharinum | reverse complement strand
CTCGACTTTCAGGCCTTGGTTCGTGAGTTCAAACCCTGGCGAGTTCAATTTTATTTTTTCGTAAGTAAGGTGAAGATTTACAGAATTATCGGCAAAAACCAATTTGATCAAATTTCTTCTTCAAAAAGTCTCTGTTGATGTTTATTTTTCTAACGTCTTAATAAAGAAGAGGATATGACTCATTCCTTTCTGACGAATTATTTTTCATCTTCTTGCGTATGAAACTATTTACATTTTTAGAAAGGAAGAAGTACAACGCTTCTATCAAAATATATTTATAAAGTTATTAACTTAAATACTTATGTTTGTTGGACAATATTAATTTGTACCCTGTCAAGAATTGAAGCTTATGCGCGAACAAACGTCTAGTGACATTTTCAAATAAAAAAAACACGAGTATACATTTTTATATATAACAGAAACAATATAAGCCATAAAATATTCATACTTTTTACGAAGACATGTTAGTTTAAAGTCCGCTTTTGTGCAAAGTATGAATATTTTATGGCTCATGATTTTCCTGTTATATATAAAAATGTACTCGTGATTTTTTTATTTCAAAATGTCACTTGGGCGTTTGTTCGCGGTTAAACTTCTATTGTTTAAAATTGGACCTGAATTGAAGAATCTTTCAAGTCAACTTATTTCGTATTTGCTTTTTTTCTGCTCGTCGGTATTTATGGTCCAAGGGACATCCACTTGCATAAATATTACATCCTAATCCCACCACAGGAACCTCATCTTAACACAAAATAATTTCCGCTGAATATGAAAACCTTGGACTCTTTTTCGTTCCTGCTGAAAAAAAATCTCCGGTTGACTTGGGATGTTTTTCAATTGTAGTATGGGAATCGAACTTACGGCTTCAAATTAAATAGTCCAAGGTTAAAGTAACTAGACCAACATAACTCGATTTGTAGACAGTGACTTACAGATCCCTCTAGAAGTATATCTTTTGTTGATCACAAAATACATGTGTGTTTGCTGATAACGAGGTGCATACAAGACACCACAGCTGACTGGACTGGCTGAAACCAACAGACCGCTCAATTTGACCACTAGAATGCTGTTGCTTATCGACGTTGGATAGCTTATTTTATACGAAATGTGAAACTTTTCTCCTCTCCTGATGTAGCATGATGGAGGATAGAGTTAACTCATCGAACCTAAAGCGACACGGAAAAGCTGGAACAGTACTTTACGAAGAACACCCTACCCCAGTAGCACACATACTTCAAAATACATGGATTAAACGTTAGTATCGAAACGTTATTTTAACGTTTTAAATGCACTATAATGCTTGCTTGTTCAACGGTTTATTCGACATTGAATAATGGTTGAGAAGAAACTAGTTAAAATCTAGAAGCGGAAGATGAAATTTACCAAAACAGAGCATGGTTGCTGTCATACACATTTAGTTGAATTTTGTCTATTGCTTTCGTCGCTGTATACTCTAATAACTTTCCAACAGTAAATAATCCAAGTGTCTGCTGCAGGATTCGAAGCTGGAACGTTCCGTACTCGTCGTTCGACACGTTACCCCTGGACCACGAAATCACCTTGAGATTCGTTACTCTTTTACGGTATCTATAAGAAAAGGCAGTCTTGAAAGCGCTACAAATCCAGACGCGTCGTTTCACCATGATGTAAGTATAAGAATGAAGAACACTTTCCCCTCTTTCTTTGTTATGTGCACTTTCCCTTATTTAACACTTTGACCATCACTACACTATAAAATGTGTATTTCTCAAGATGTGTAATATGTCGCCTTAGGAAATCGCATATAAATCAAGAATATGTATCATAGAATCATTGCTCAAGTTGATTCGCTGTATTGTCGACTTTGTATTAAAGGGATGATATCAGAGTTCCTTTTTAAATATGTCTACCGGAACTCTACCATGTCATTTCATAAGAAGAAAATCATTTGCGAGTACATCTTTATATTAGCTACATCGTGAATAAAAATAACGCAATCTAAGGCGCTTTACAAAATATATGCTTACATGTTACGTAGGAATGTTCATGATACGAAAACATTCCAAGAATGTTTTCTAAATATACTAAAACATTTTTTCTAAACCAAACAAATAGCACGCTACGAAAAATAGAGTTAAACTTTTAAAATAATTATAAAAGTTTATGTATTGTCTCAAATTCGCTGTGGTCAATTTATGGTTACTTAAATTTGTCTGAAAATTATTTTACAGATAACAAAGTCCTAAAGGTTTACGAGAATGCTCTCCGGACACGTCCCGGTCGCGCTAGTAATCAACACTGTCGAAAGTAGGTGAACGACGAGCCTCAGTGGGCTGAGCTCAATGTTTGTACATACTTGACCTTATCTAACCTCCGCAAACCCATGGTCAGTAACAATGCAAGAAAACAATTATTAATGATAAATTTTAACAGATTGAATGTACTTTGAAAGATAGAAACGAAAGTGTAAGGATACATAACCGAACCTGACCTTACCTAACCTAAGATAATCTACGAAAAATGCAAGAAAGCAGTTACTAATAATAAATATGGACAAATAGAAATGTATTTTGAAAAAAAAAATCTTTTACCACCAGCTGGCTTCGAACCCGGGTTCTTTCAGTCAATAAGGTAACGCTTTAACCGATCTGACGTTGCAAACGGAGATTTGGAAGTTGGATTCACACTGCATCTGTTTTACATAACAACGCTACAAGATGACATTGGCGCCCGGATTACTGGTGCGACCGGTTCCAGCTGAAAAACTGGAAAATATAGAATTTGCCTTGAGGATGGTACTTGTGTTATCAGCCTATAGAATTGATTTTTCCTATTCGAAACTTTGTTTGCAAAACGCGAATCGATTAGACGTGCTACAGCGAACATCTAGTGCTGTGTGGTGTGGTGCGGTGAATACGTGCAGTGAAGAGTTAAATTGTGACTTTTTTTTAAGGGCACATCAGACATTTTGACATACACACTTACATACATATGACACACACATACACTATGTATTCTCTTACACGTAAATCATTTCCTGTTGCTGTCTTCTCTTTTTGAATCCACAATGCATCCCGTATACGTCGTTCCCCCATTTTCTCCCATCTCTTTATAGAGGTGGCGAGCCCATGAATCACGTATAATACTTCAATCACTATTTATTCTATACTTTTTCACTTTGTTCTCAATTCACATTTGTAACTTTCTCACGGTTATTTTAATTCATTATTGTAAATTCACAAATTTACATTTTAACAGGTTAATAGTCTACACAAGCTGAGGCCTTTATCAGCTCCAAGGAGCGTTTTAGAATTAGAATTTAGAAAACGCGAATCATATAACAATGCTCACTCACTCCCTATGCTGACGTCACTGTCGTAATCATTTTCTGGCTTGAGATGGAGGTGTGGCTGTTTGGAATTGTTTTCTGCTTGACATGTCTGCAGGGTAGGGTAGTTGCAAAAGTTGCAGTGGCTCTTTAACGAAATAACTTTAATAAGAAACTGTGAATGTATAGGTGTTATGGTGTAATCGGAATATAAAATTCAAAATTTGACCAATGTAGAAAACTACGTCAAATGTGGAGAATAAAGTAATTACTTCATGGTGTTTCCGTGGGAAACAAGTATCATGGAAATTCTCGGCATCGGAGTTTATGTTGAACAAGTACGTTGTGTGCTTGCCTGTACTGTGAAATAAAGTGTTTAGTAAATTAGAAAAGATGTGTGCTTTTTATGCATGATTTTGTTGATACGCTACGTAAAAGTGGGCAAGATCTGGGCTGCACTCCGAGTTCTCCACCAGCCTAGCCACTTTTCATAGTTTACAATCAATTACTCAATTCTCCCCTATATTGCGGAAGCTTATGTAGTCCCACGTATATCTGTTGCTTTCTCCTTCATTTCACTGTTTCGTGACTGAAAAACTTATTCTAATTTGCGTTTTAACACTGTCATAACATTATCTTTTTTCCTGTAAATTGTACATTCTTTGGAGTAGTTAAAAGTAAACCGAACCCAAAATATAATCCGAAATGACTGTTCCAATAAGAACTGTTGCTCGTCCTCAGAGTATCTAAAGTACATCCAAGATAGTGGGCTTTAGATAATTATTTCGGCATTTCTGGTTTAGTGGACTGTGGTGCACTTTATGGTAGTCAGCTATAAGGTTATATTGTACCATACATGCACGTTATACCACACATTTCCTATCAAACAATCCACTCGGGTACTTCTATAAACTCCTTGCCATGCGTAGCAAGACAACACGAGTTACAAGAAATAAATGTTTCATAAATATTTACATAAATGCGCCCGCCATTTCATGGAGACACAAAAATTGCACCTAATGGCTTAATTTCGTGTTATGAATGCTATATAATTTGCTACAAATTCACTGACGAAGTGTCAGGCTGACGCAGAGGGTTAGGTTACGTCATGCTAGATTTTTTTTTTTTCGTTCGCGATATACTTGACGTTTAACACTTATTCCGTGTGGTCGGCCGAGCATTCTGTGGCGGTAGGCCATCGGCTTGAAGGTTCCGGGTTCGAGTCCCGGAAGGATCATGAGTGTAGATTTAAACAGCTAAAGGCGAATCGTGACTGGCCGAAGTCCAAAGTTACTAGACTGATCCATATAAAAATAAAGTTGACTAAAGTTTATCATTCCATGTGCTCGCCCCCGAACGCCTAGGCAGATAAATAGTCCTGTATACTTTCCGTTCTTTCACACTCATTCCACACCACACACGTTAAAAACATTACATTCCTCCTGTAATTTTTACATTTGTTGGCTACAATAAAATGTACCTTTCCCTTTTAGTGTTATTTAATCAAGATAATAAGCAAAACAAAATTTCACTTTATCATTTGATTTCGGATACAGTTAACTCAATGATGTAGTTTTACTAGCTATGACGGTAGCCTTGTACTTTGTTTCATGTGTTAATTGTGCCGAAATAACACCATTTTGACATCAAGTACTATCAGCATCATGCTGTGGCGTACATAGCGTGTAAGATGCTTGGCCTATCCTTTGTGGGAAATTCCTTAACTATTATCAAAACATCACATAACGATAACTTCCTCCTCGTGTAAATGGAGTTCGGATAATTTAGCTTCTTCGTGTCTACGAAAGGTGTGTTTCATTCTTTCATTGTATTTACGTAATTACTTTCTCGCTAAATGTGAATGTGTTAAAGATTAACCAAGAATATTCTGTTAGGTGGGTAGGTTAAGTTCAGCTCACAAAAACCTGTTTATATAGGCTATGTGCACAACTTCTCTGTATCGCAGTAGTCGAAATCATTAGGTAAACTTACCACAAAAATATTCGCAGTGCTTATTTCCTGTGTGTATTCATAGTGACGTAAAGTAGGCTTGCTGTTCATAATATGAAATTTACACGTTTTGTCTTTACTGTTAGGATAAACTTTACGAGACGCACTACGAAAGTAACTTTCACTAGAAGATCCTTGTACCCTATATATCAGGTGTTACTTTCTCGGTTCATAATAAATTTATAATATTTCTCACATGAAAAATCAATGTGACTCTGTAAGTAGGGTACAAAGGTGCTTTGGTACCCCTATAATTGTTTCTTGTTAAGTATTGGTCACCATTAGGTCACAAGTAATAAGCTAAATTCGTGCAAGAAAACGGCCAAGAAAGGTTGTATACAGTTTCGTAACTAAAATGCCGCATAACCTCTCGTTGCGGGTGGGGAGGGGTCCCCCCTATAGGTGACATATAAATAGGCGAAAGATGAGTTAATAGTAAACTAAACAAACGTGACAGAAATCGTCTCAGTGTACGAGTTTAAAACTTTCTCAGAGGTGGAGAAAGAGAGGGAATTTTAAACCTCGCAACCAAACTCCATAAACTTTTGACGGGTAATGACAGCAGCATGTGGTTAACAAGGCCTGGCACTTCTCGAAGTTTGTCCAACTATTGACAGTAGAAAGTGCAGTGCTGGAGTATGTTATAAACCTGTCATCGTAACAATCAGGTTATTAGTTTTGTTGCCTTTGGCGTGGTCGCTGAATCAGTGGTGGCCTGGACTGCAGCCCTTTTAATTCCCACCTTAATCCGGCTCTGAAAAGGTAACATTAATAGTTTGGTTAGGTTCCAGGACCTCCCAGGCTTTAAAATTTCACCACACACGTAACATCACCTTTTTGGAATGAAGTCCTGATTTTGACGTCGTGTGTTAAAGGCTGGTTAGAAACGTGACACAGTCCCTCTACGTTTTACGTTTCGTACAGAACTCACTTCTCATCACGCGTGTCATGAACCGGTATTTTTTTACCGGGAAAGAAAGGAAACACAGGTCACGACGGACATTTCTGTTGAGTTGCATTCAGCTGATGTGAAACCAAACGATTCGAGCTATGTTTCAAGTACTGTCCTGTGTACCTGGAAGGTTTTCGCTAATTCCTCTACGGTTGTATTCAGGCTGGGTCATTTCATGTGAGATCATCCACAACACCATCTGAGATTTTGATGAAACTTGGTATGGTAATAGAATTTCCGACGTCGAGGCCAAATATGAAAACAGTACTGAAATCGGGATTGGGGTTCAAAAGTTATGGCAAAAATTGCCCGAAACGTATTTAACACGCGACACCCGTATTAAAATAGGAAAAAAAAGGGATAACTTTCTTTGTATTCGTTCTAGAGACTTCAATTTTGTTTTATGATGTTCAGAATGAAATGAGCTATCGTCTGGAGTGAAATGTATACACCGCAGAGTAGCAAGTCAGGTACAGATGTCGCTTTTTGAAGAATTGTAGAATTCAGCCTGGTATTTCACCACCAGCCCCACCTTTAATTGTGACAAAATTGCTGTACAGATGACAGGTAACATGTACTTGCACTAGGAGAAACAAGGAGAAGTGGATGAGAAAAATGTTTTCGTTTATACAGGGTGGGCCAAAATTCAGATGACAGTTCTGTCACAGAAAAGGCTTTTGGGTTGGAGGTCCACAAGCCACATATGGGCCACAAATGACGCTGGGCGGGTAGGGCAATCGCAGAAACAAGTGACCTCCACGGCCACAATGTTGATGTCCGCCATATTGAATATCTCTTTAATTTTTTTAATAGGAAGGTCCGCATGCGACACATGTTTCAATATCAGTTTTCCCTCACGAAGTCAATGCCGCTGTCCGTTTTGTCCTGTCACGAACCGTTGACTAATTATGGCCTCTTTTCTTACTCTGTATACCCTTACAATACATGCTCGAAATTACCACTGTGCAACAATGGTTTGTGCCACACGTCTCTACCACTCCTCATGCACAGCCAGCGATGTCTAGGCGCACGGCGGCACATGCATTCTCAATCCGCTGCACAAGATGCTGTAAATTCCGGATCTTGACGGAGTACTTCATGCACTTAAGGTGCCCCCCAGATAGAAGTCGAGAACGTGAGATCCGGAGATCGTGGTAGCCATTTCACCGGCCCCCGACCCACCTCCCAGGGAATTGCTGTTCGAGATATTCCCGTACGCCACGTCCGTAATAGGAAGGGGCTCCATCCTGCTTGTAGAACGTGGGGTATGAACCGTCCTCCAACAACACTGATGGCAGGATATCCTCATCCAGCAATCGTAAATTTCGGTCGGCGCTCAGCGTGCCGTAGATGAAGAATGGCCACCACTCTCCGGATCTCTCCACTTCTACCTGTGGGACCACCTTAAGTCCATGGTGTACTCCGTCAAGATCCGGAATTTAAAGCATGTAGTGCTGCGGATTGAGGATGCATGTGCTGCCGTGTGCCACAGACCATCGTTGCACAGGGTGGTCATTTCGAGCATGTGTTGTAAGGGTATACAGAGTAAGAAAACATGCCATAATTAGTCTACGGTTCGTGACAGGACAAAACGGGCAGCGGCATTGAATTCGTGAGAGAAAACTGATATTAAAACATGTGTCGCATGCTTTCCTTCCTATTAAAAAAAATTGAAGAGATATTCAGTATGGCGGACTTCAACATTGCGGCCCTGGTGGTCACTTGTTTTTGCGCTTGCCCCATCCCCCAAGCATTATCTTGGCCAATATGGACCTCCAGCCCAAAAGCCTTTCCTGTGACAGGACTGTTACCTGACTTTTGGGCCACTCTGGTACCAACGAAAACCGTTTTTTTCATCCACTTCTCCTTGTTTCTCCATCACAGTTTTTGGCATAGTGCAAGTACATGTTACCAGGTATCTGTACAACAATTTTTGTCAGTATTAAAGGTAGGGCTGGTGGTGAAATTCCAGACTGAATTCGAAATTCGTTAATTCTTCAAAAAGCGAGATCTGTACCTGACTTGCTACTCTGCGGTGTATATATTTCACTCCAGACGATAGCTCATTTATTTTTGAATACCGTGAAACAAAATTGGTGTCTCTAGGACGAATACAAAGAAAGTTATCTTCTTTTTTTTTCAATATTCATATGGGTGTCACGCGCACGTTTCGGGCAATTTTTGCCATAATTTTGAACCCCACCACCGATTTGAGTACAATTTTCATTTTTGGCCTCAGCGTCAGAAATTCTACAACCATACCAAGTTTCATCAAAATCTGAGATGATGATGTGACATTTTCACTTTTTTGTGGATGATTTGATGTAGAATGACCCGGTTGTTCCCTATGGCTTACTCGAGATACTCTTCAGGAAACACTGATGGACGTCCAGACTGTTGTTCACCTTGACATCTTCTGTCTACTTCTCTTTCCTCTACTTCTTCTGTCTTCCTTTACTTCTCGAAACCACAGATGGCATGTGTTTTCGTCAAGTGCATCTCTACCTTACACTTGCCAAATGTTGCGGCAGGCTGAGAGCGCATTACTACCTTTATCGAACTCAGAAAGTAAGTGCCTGATGTGCTCCTTATCTTTCTCCATTGAACCGACACGAAAAACTGTCTGCTCATACACACTCCCTGCTTGTGGCTGCTCTAGTGTTCCCCCAATTTCTTGGCAGCGCCATCTGTGACATGTCACAACGGTTAAAAAGGTTTGTAGCTCTCCAATGTATGCAAAGATTTGTTGAAATTGCGTATGGGAGATGCTACTAAAAGGGCCCTAAAGAGTTCCTTTCGGGAGTGGGGAGGGGGCAAAATCGTAGATACGCTACTGGTTGTATACAAAAAAGTTAGAATGGAAGGTGCCGAGATCGAGGTTGGAAAATTGTGTGAGAAAATAAGTATAACAGATAGCACCTTCTTTTGCCAACTACCTTTTTATAGTTTAAGTGATTGGCGATTCGTAATTGGTGATTAGTGTTGACTTTGTTAGAAACCGTAGCAAATCAGAAGAGGCTGTATGTTATGGAAACAACGTCTAATGAAAATAATCTCAGTGAAAAATACGAATATGTTGCCATAAAAAATCTCGGACATTATGCCGAGTAAGTGAAGGCGGGATAGTTAAAGTCCGATTAGATTTTTCATTATAGATGATACACGTCCACCCGTATTCAGAAACGTTCTCTGAAGTGACTAGCGCTGTACTAACAAGTGACTACCAATGTTAAAAAGATTGTTAATCACTCGTTAGTACAGTGCTAGTAACTTGAAGAAAACGTATCTGAATACCGTTGATGGCATTTAAAACTCACTCCATGTGCTCTCGATCCCAACGCAAAAGCAGGGAATCACGAATCGATAGTCACAATAAAAAAGGTACCAATCGCTAAACGCTTAGAATACAAAAGCGTAGTTGAGGAAAAAGTATGCAGACCTTACGATTGAAAAGAGCACCTAATCTATTGTATACAGCCTTTCTATAGGGCGTGGATTCTCAGCGACATTTTAAGTAAGTTTCGATATGATCTCATTGAAGATTTTCTTGTTAGTTTGTAGTTTGGGAATAAGAAATTAAGTTTCGTGATGCTCCTCCGAATTGGCCTTTGTCTACCAGACGGCTATCGTTCAGTTTAGAGTTTTGCGGTCACCGCAACGGTTCCCTTTGTCTCTTTTCTTTAGTCGTGACCGGAGTCCGCTACTTTATTTAAGTAGCCCTTTAATTTCACTCACGATGTTGGGTCAGCACTAAGATCCCCCGGAAATAAAAACATTTAAAAGGTGTTTGTTTTCTCCATAAATGATCAAAGTCACCCAACTTTATAGTACGCCTTCAAAATCCTAAATATTTTGGAAAATTACCAAGCCATATCAACAAATCACATTTGACAGGAAATGCCATCTTGATCCACACATATACACTACTTCATCCAGTTTCAACCGTCAATAATCCAAAACGACACCAGATCTAGTTTAGGGAAAACACGTCACTCTAACCTAACATCAATAACAGATTAGAGACATGTTCGCTCTAATCTGGAATAGAGCGCATGCTTTTGCATCATGCTTCTTTTGTATGTTTTGCTTCTGTGATTTCTTTTTAATCCAGTAGCCTTTAATGTTATAACGCAGACTAGCCCATTCGGGACTAGTAATACTATTTTCTCTAGTGTGAGTACTTATTGTCTCATTATAGCTGAGGAGCATGCAGAATTTTGTGTTAAGATGGTATTGAAAGCTATAAGAAGTGGAAAGAGTCTCTTCGTACCTCACTGCCGCAGCAGTATTCTTTACTTCCTGCTAATGATTTATTCATTCGACTACATCCTGTACCCCGAATATAATATTTCAATAATTAAGGACATGTGCGTAATATATTCCAAGCATAAGTTAATTAAAATAGGTTCACAAGGCTTATACACCTAACTTTGTTATAAAAATACACAGTAAGCGTTAAGGTTTCGGTATTCTATCGACATCTTCCTCAGACGAAACAGTGTTCAACATTATCAGATGCACCAGAAGGTCAAGAGATTCTTTTTACATGTTCCGCCAACGTCCCAGAGATCGTTCTCTTTCCGAAACTAAACAAATTTCAACCAATTACAGTTCGTAGTCAACTAGAACGCTATATCAAACTTGTAACAAAAATACTACATAAAAAGTAAACTGAATGGGGCGCAAAAAATATTTTAAATAATAAATATAAAATAAATAGATAAAAAGGGGCCCCCTACAGAACAGTCCTTATTTTCTTAAATACTGTTTCCTATCTTCTCTGCACAGTATGTTTCCTCATTTATGCTCAACCCACCATTCCAGTTTATTGCTTTATCTCCCGTTTCCGTGATTTTCCTCGCTTCTTTTTACTTCCTAACCAACATTCCTTTGTTCTAGTATCTTCGACCCTTCTCAGTCTTATCTCATGCGACTCTTCATTGCTTGAGTATGTTTGTAAATGTCAATAGCATCCCTGTCCCTTTCTAGACTGACGTCATCCTTGGGTTGTTGAAGCCTCTCCAGTAATTTCTTTTTCGTCTCTCCAATAAACACCATCTCATCTACATACCCCGAACCCTGTACACCACTCATGTTTGTAGTTCTCTCTTGACTTTCTGGTGCTTAATATGAATTGATAGTGTTGATTAGTGTTTCATCTGAGGAAGGTGTTGATAGAACACCAAAACTGTAACGCTTACTGTGTGTTTTTATAATAAAGTCAAGTGCATAAGCCTATTTTTAATAAAGTATGGATACAAGACTTCAATATATCTATATCCAAGCAGAAATTGACACGAAAATGCAATATTTACGCTTGGTATGACTGAAGAAAGCGATACAGCTAACATAAAATTGGATTTTATACAATTCAAAGTGACTTAAAGTCCATACGTACCTTTTAATATGACCACTCGCATGAACTTTTTTAATGACCTCTATTGCAGAATGTTGCAAAAATCAATATACATCGTTGAACATAAAAGTTTAGTAAGTATAATATGTGCTCTTTGATTATACATGTTCAAGGATTTGTATATTGTTTGAGACACTTTGAATTAAAAGAAATCGGACTCTATATGGTTTCTACAAACTCATGCTTGGAATGTGTGATGTAAATTTCCTTACCTATTATTGATTTTTAGATACATGTGTAGTGTACCATCAAATCTAAATTTTAGATACTTCAGTGTAGGTTCGAGGTGTAACACAGGGATTAAATAGTAGTTGTAAATTTATGTGTTGGGGATTCCACCAAAGCTGGTAATTGTTGTGGAAGTGATGTGAATAATCTACACAATTTCTACAGTGTGATGTTTACGAAATATTGGGTGTAATGTATGGATGAGAGTTAACTGCAAATATTTAATGATTCGAATCAGCGGCGTAGTCTCCTGCCTTCGGATTCTAGTTTATTTATTTTATTATTTTCCAAGGAGAAAACATAAAAGAGTTTCTGAAATAACGAAATTTCACCTGATATCCTAGACCAGAACCCGTAATATGAAAGCTGACAGTAAGTAGTTTAGTAAACTATTCACGTGTGGCGCTGCAGTATTCTCGTCTATGTATGTGGGCGTCTACTCAAGATCTTTGTCGTCCGCTTGCCTGCAAACGTGTGTTTTATTGGTGAAAGACGCGGGAGAAATCCAAAATGCATGCAACGCTAAAAGTTGCATTCAGCGTAGTTGCCATCTACATGAGAGAGTGTGTGTTGCACCGCTGTCAATATATATATATATATCAAATTCCACAAAATGTTTGTAACTTTGGCAGTTGCGTGTAATTTGCGTGGAGTGGAATTCTGTGTGGATTTTCGTATTTTCAGAAAAATCACAAGGTAAACTTTTAGATGTGTTATATACTCATATTTTCCTGACTTTACTGAGGATACTTCCTATTTTTGCGTTTCATCTAGAAGAGGATAAAAGTTACGAAGTAACTTAATTACTTCCTCCTTAGTGACAGCTGTAATTTCCGTGAGCGGCAACAGATAATCATTTTTGTTTCAAATTCTTTCTTGCTCTCTATGTCTTGTGTATACCTGTCGGCGCCATCCTATTCTTTTTCTGTATGAAAGTATAATTTACCACCAAAACGAGAAGAAATTATCACCTTTTCGGTTCCAGTTTTCGCCTGAATCACTTGTAAATCACCTGTGGAACTACTATGTGTCGAACTTCCTTACTCGAGGTCTATGCCATTAAGGAAGAGAGAATTGCAAGTTTGTAAAGAACAATTAGACGGAAGTCCTCTCTAATTCCCATACATAATTCTTTATAATAATAATAGTGGGAGTAGTAGTAACAACATTGCATACCCAACCGCAAAAGTCAGGATACGCCACTGATTCGAACGAGTTAGAACATAATTGCGACAGTGAGCTACCATGGATTCGAGGAATATACCAATGGCAAAATGCGATCAACTCTGGAAGACGCACAGTGTGAAAATAGCAAAGTAATATTAGTGGCCAGGAGAACTTAAGGAATGTTTACTAAGTATGCTTGTATACTGCTTCCGAATTTCAAGAGATGGACAAATCAGTTTTTTTTTTTGTTTTTTTTCCTCCAAAAATTCAGATATTGAAGAAAGACTATTTCAGAGGAAATATATTTAAACTAAACAAAATCCAGTAGTACTACGCATAAGGCCAATAATTTAAATGAAACTCACCTTGTACTTTTCATTTGAATTATTAGCCTTCCGTGCGTAATAAAAATAAGTTTATTCAGATTGTTCCAACCCCGTATAAGGTTGGATTTGCGCCAATTCGAACAACAAAATTAGGAATGCTGTAGTGCAAGGAGAGTTTCATTTAAACAAAACCCTCTTGACTTGATAGTCCATGTGGGGTCTTCGTGGCTTGCCAAACGGTTATCTTTCAAATAAAGTTATGTAGTCAATGTAACGACTTCCCATCGCCACTATATCTGGCTTTCAGGACCAGAGTGTGCTACTTATTAATTGAAGGAGTTTCCAGTTGACACCATGGTCCACACCAAAACAGAATCTAATCTGTGACCATTCACTCTTACAACGAGCGCGTTGACTAAATAGTAGCTCTAAAGAAAACTACATTTATGTAAAATTCTCAAAAGTTTAAAAAGTGTTTTTCAAGTAAAAGCTGAAAATTGATTTTGAAGAAACAAGAACAATTTTAAAAACTAGTTTTGTGTTAATGAATGCATTCGGTTCTTACGCTTATCCTAGTGAAAGTAATATGCGGCGTTTTTACCTGTTCGTATTTAACGTTTATATTTAAGAATTTTTATACACTGTACTTATTACGAAATTTTGAATCCATTATACTGCAAGCAGCTTGAAGAAACTTATTACTAATTATATTCCTACCATTAAAAATGTCATAAATTTTCTTTTGAGTATACCTTGGGTCATTATTTTGTCCAAATTAGCAGATGATTGCACAATACTCTTGTCCATAACAGTATAGAAGATAACTAACGTAAGGGAGGAGGTTTGGCTTAGCAACTCCGTTAACTTCGACTTGCAGAAGTTCTGTAGCAAAAGTTTTCGACTTACAGAGTCCAGAATGAACAAGAATTCTAATTGTCGAGTTTCTGTTTCACGATGTTTGACTTGTAGAGATAAATTAACACGGGGTTGGATAGGGAAAGTGATGGGGAATTAATCAAATTCGAGATTTCAAGGAATTTGAGTTGTCGATGTCCCACTGTAGTAAACACAAGATTTTGGCTCTTATAACCTTATACATAAGACGAAAAGAACATTTTCTATTAACACCACTAAATTCACATTACGAAATCGTGTCCAAAACGATCATTAATTTTAACTAGCATTATAAAAAAATCTATACGCCATCTTGGGAAGTAGTCTTTAGTGACGGCTTGAGAGTAAAACTGAAATACGTTCCTAACCTGCAATAATCTCTGTTAATCTTTTCTTAAGATCCCTGTTTCTTCAATGCTTTTATCGCATTATTTTTCTCGTTTCAATACTCCACATCTTTTCAAGTAATTACTTGGATTCCTTTTCCCTTCTTCCTGATTACCTCTTTTTCTGATTGACTCACTTTTCAGCACAAAACCCCCATTTCCCAAACAGTACGAGTTTGTCAGTTATCTTTGTCTGACTACTTTTTCATTAACAAATGTAAGTACTAATTCTTTATCTGGTTAAATTTTACCTTGCGCATTTCTTATCCAGCCTGTTCGTATTTGTTCTTTAGCCAATTTTCTTAGTATAGAAGAAGACCTATCTAAACACATTCCAAAGGACCCGTTGTCATAATACACTAAATTTCTCCCGATCCAATCAAACTTCATCAGGTTATTAAAAAGGCCGGTAAAATCTTGTATTATAAGAAAACTGCCACAGGTGGCGGCAATCACTGGAAAGTGCAAGGAAAGGTAAGCCAGAATGACACCCAGGAAACAGGTGCGTCGTCATAAGATCATGCGCTTAAAATTAAACGAACGTGGCACCAAATCGCAATATTCACTCTTCTAAATTGACATGGCCGGTAAAGTCAGAGCATCACTCTTGTAAAAATTACCATTTAAAATTTTCTAAATACAATGTGTCCGTCAAATCATAATGGGGTTGTATAATACAGATTTTCTGTCATAATCAGGAACCGAAAGGAGGAAGAACTCTCAGGTTTTTTCCTTGTACCGTCCGTTAGGTAGAGGAAGGGGAACAGGTACAACCATCCATCACTTCTGATGATTTTGGTCCTATGTGGCACAAGTTGAATTACTTCTGAGGACAATCGTGATACACTCAAAAGGTTTCCTGGTATCTGCGCATTGAATGTCATTTCACATTCTCCGACAATACATCAATTTTCCTTGAGTCACGAAGCGTTTTCTATACCGAATCAGAGAACATTCTTGGTTACTAGGACCTGCGTTTATGACAGATAAAACTTTTTCTTATGTAGAAAAGCAGTGAAAAGAACCTAAAAGTGTAAGTGAATCACCCACCTGATATTAAGGACATGTCGTCCTGACCCTTTCCAGTTTGAACGAAATTTTTTGGAGTTATTAAGAACAAGGTTTTAAGTATAGTTACAAAATGTTTTCCACGTGGACCTCTTGGTTCCGGAGATATTCCGATGCAAGACTTTTTTTTTTTTTTCCCCGATTTTTTTGGTTTAAAAAAAGTTTTAAGTCCCCATGAACTTTCGTTGTAAATAAAATTGATCACAAAATCTTGATTTCTGTGAAAAATCTTGAAAAAGCAGCTTTTACCTGTAGCGTCACAAGTTTCTCAAGATTTTGGTGACGTTGTGAGAATATTAATGTTTTATGTGTTAAAGTTCGGCGTGGGTAATATTTCAAATAACACAGGAAAAGTCATTTGAAATTTACCTCTTTTCACTCAGAAGGGATAATTTCATGTCAACCAAGGAGTATGTTGTCCTGACTCT
>JAGDQP010042372.1:0-12972 GCA_022664845.1 Lepisma saccharinum | reverse complement strand
GAGTGTTTTCGCACTCGGATACGATCGACTATGATCGGAACTGTGACGCAACAGAGAAACGTATGTGTCAAAGATTTTCTGCTAGCTTGTCGAAGAGTGCATCGGTTCAACTGTGAAAGAATATTAATTGCCTATGAGTCGGTCGTTCTTTTGTCACAGTTACTCGTGTGTATTTTCAACAAAATGCAGTTTTGTAATTTTCTAGTTCATAAAAAAAAAAGCTTGATAGTCTATATATGTGCGTGTGTGTGTTGCTGTGTGCCCGTGTGATGAAGAATTTAATTCTACCGTGTAAAGAGTGTTTGTATGTATATTATTCTGTATTATTCATGACATCGAAGATTAACAATTGTTTTGTTATTGTTTGTGGGAACGTGTGTCGATGTAAACATATTCGCATTTTTTAAATGATTTTTTTTTTTTTAAATTCATTCTGTTCACTTGTAAAATAATCATTTAAATATCAATATGCCTGGTGCGCGATGCACTGTTGCAGTATGCAACAATAGTCTTGCGAAAACGAAACAAGGTGCTCACAAAAAAAAAAATAATAATAATTTCCCCAAAAGTGTAGAATTAAGGAGACAGTGGATTCAGCGTTGTAGACTTGAGAGCAAATGGACTCCAGATTCGTGTAGGGTATGTTCGGAGCATTTTGTTGCAAATGATTCTGAGAGGGACCTGAGAAACGAACTTTTGGATCTTCCTTTTGTTTTAAAACTGAGAAAAGATGTCGTTCCTTCTGTGAATTTGGGAATCATTCAAGACACCTGCAAAGAAGAGATGTCTCTTGATAGAGCAAGAAGAAAAGAGAAACGAGATAATAGGAAGATCGTTGCCCAATTGTTGCAACGTTCACAGCATCACATCGACAATATTCCAGCAAATGAATCACAACAGGATAGTGAAGTGACAGGCTGTTTTTGAAATATCCTCGAAGCTCAAATAGAAGAGCTGAAAAAGGAACTTTTTGCAGAAAAGCATGCGAACAAAGTACTCAAATGTAAGCTTCAGATAGCAGAAAGGAATTGACGCAACGCAAAGAATTGACATCGTGGACCTACTAAAAATATACCTTTAGTAGTCCACTAAAACATGGCGACTAGCTCATATATTGCTCGTTTGTAGTAGACACATAGCTAACGCAACCGAAACGTATTTGCAATTAGTTAGCATTCTGTAATTTTGTAAAGTTAGTACTTGTTTAAGTTTCTTCAAACGATTGCATATCCTTTTCAATATTCTCATTCTTCTTCTTTCAGCTAAGTTATTTTTCTTTTAAACTTTTATAGCTTTCTTTTGGATAGATTTCTTTGACGGTTACCATTCTTCTTTGGAATGACTGTCCTTGTTTTTCATGCCTGTCTGTCCTTCCTTTTGCAACAATAACAAGTAACTTTCGTATTAAACAATCGTTAAGAAATAAGAATAATAAATCGTTTTATTTATGGTTGCGACACCTCAAAAAATTGTCACGTGCCACCAAAGACAAAACTACATTTGAAGGACAATTAATTATTCAAAACCGTTTTGGTAAATATCACTACAATATATCAAACAAAGGGTTCCTTTAGAATTCCTGGAAATTAACAGTAACGAACTTGAATCTAGATGTACTTGTACATTTCAATCGAATGAAGCTATTAATAATTAAAAATCTCATGATTACTAATTTAACATGAAAATTCTGCTTAACACCATTGGACGTTCACTTCTTCAACGTTCCACTCAAAGTAGTATAAACAATTAAATATTTAAAAAAAAAAAATATGTGAACTCCGCCTTCTGAACGCTGTAGTCCAAGTTGAGCAAACGTTTAAGTAACGTAAATATCGGTCGTGTTTTCAAAGAACGATTAAACATTTAAATAGTATGTAATATTTGAATTAACTGTTGAAGAGGTAGACATTCAACGGTATTATGATCGTGAATTCATTATTTTCATGTCTCCTTTTGTGGTCGTGGTTAGTTGAACTGAGCTCAGCTCGTAATTGCGTAGTTCTTAGTGACAAATACTCGTTTTGACAAGACACCATTTTATGATCTTCATTATATTTGGTGGTTGCATTTTTACTATGTCCTAATTTTTCAATGAAATTTCTTATATTGTAGTAATCTCTTATTTTGGAACGAAAACACAATGATTTGGATCGCGAACAGATAAAAAGAAATCACTCAAACTATTCAAAACACACAAGTATTTATCAATCACGAACAAGTTTTAACCTCTCTCTCTCTCTATATATATATATATATATAGTATACCGTATATTGTATTACAGTTAATTACTAATTTCAGAGATTCCAGGTGAATCTTAGCTACTGCCGTTATAGAATTCTTCTTTCCATAATACTACAAAAAAGAGGCACTTTGTACTTTGACCGTATTTTTCTAAAATAATAATTACAAGTTACTAATGGGTAAAATACACTTTAAATCCACAAAGACCGCTAAAAATATCAGTCGTCAATGAAGAAATCACCTGGGCTGTTAATAAAAGTAAGCTCCTCAAAATAGTTTTAACGCCCCTTATCATTAAACATGAAATTGTAAAAACAAGAGATAGAAAAGTATCTTCACGTATACTTAGAAAATTTGGTGTGATTATTCTTTAAAAGAAGCGAAATAAAGCATTGAAAATAATCACTAATTTATCTACAATTAATTTTTCTATGAAAGAGTTCAAGTGTCTATCTATTGTACATATGTAGAACTATTCCTATGTAAGTATTATTTTTTTTGCTAACATCGTTTGTGCTTATGAGAAGTCCAACAGCAGGGCCAAAGCTGCTTCTCTATTGAGAATAAATTACTTCCAAGTTGCGTAGGAGAATAGCGACCTCATGCAGGTGTAACGCGTTGTGCGATCTAGAATCCTGTCGGGCTCTAATTAAGGTAAAATGAGTTTTCCAGAATATTGTTCTTAAAGTCGCAAAACAACAAGATACAGCCAAGATTCGTGCAAGCGCTAAGGACAGAGATTGAATCCCTTTACTCCCTATACCTGTTGGGAAGTCAATTAAATCAGTTATGAATGAATGGATTAATTTAGTGAGGTATTGTCAATGAAATTCTGGTTTATCTTGACTTCTTGTGAGAGTATGAATATAAGGATTTTATTATATGCAAGATACTTCTTACACTTTGAAAAATAATAAATTGTAAGAACACTTTAATTCTATATCCAGTTCTTCGTATTGGATTTCTCATTCACTGCATATACTAATGTAAAATATATTTAGTTTTACGGACAATACCTTTCTGAGCCGCTAAATCCCAAAGTAGGTAACTGTTCTTATAGAGTTCCACAAGGTATATCTGCTTCTGCAGCAACAATTTTCATTTGACGATCCGTACACAGCGACGTCAATACTATCCATTGCATCGGTTAACTTTCTGGGTCCGGTGATATTCAACGGGTAATAGATCATACATTTCTACTAATTAGATGTATTTATTCTTTACGTTACAAAGACGTATTATCATTCCGTTCTTTTCATTTTTGCTTTTCCGATAAACTTTCCCACAAAGGTGACAATTATGTAATTTCTGGTGCGTGCACAGCAACGTAATCTAGCGGACGTCTAAGATAACACAACTTCTGCACTACTTCCCATTTCACATTCCGTGCATACATGTCTTGCAATAGTGTGCGTGTTTCTTTATTGTTTAAAAGATTATTCTATGTACATACTGAATATATCGTACTCTTAAAAATAAGTATATTACTATAGAAAATATCCGAAAATTTTAAGCGCACAATATGAACAAGATTGATATATATATATTTTAACTGGGCTACCTTAGCTATGCGCTATACAGGTCTACGGACCGCAACGTGATGCAAATAAATCACATATCCCGAGCAGACCATCGCTACTCGTAATGGCGTACGGAATTGGCAACCCCATAGTACTACCGGCTTATGCTGGTTACAATCAACCAACAACGGCGTAGGAAATTGGCGACCCCAACCTCCAGTGGGCCTTTGCTGGCTGCAATCAGCCCTAGCAATTAAACATCAACGATTCTCGAAAGGAGGACCAGCAGAGAGGATTTCATTTAATTTCACTGCATTTTTCACCCATAGATGATTCATAATTTCATCTCCTTCTCTGCTGCGACTTAAGCCTCCCCGCAATGAAAAAGGATGTGATAGGATGTATTTCCATTGACGATAGTTCCTGTGGTTGTTGAAAAGGGGTGGAACCATTGGATAGCGCCTAGTTCTTAGCGGCAGATTTTAGGATGGTGTAGCTCGTTGAGGCTTGGGAGCTACTCAAACCTTTGGTCTCGCCAACACTGGGGGAGTGGGTGTCCCAAGTATCCGTCAGTCGGCAGTGCAAGTGCTTTCGACGCCAAGCCATTTATGACTTCGCCTTGATTTCCCGCTTGCTAACAAGGGTGATAAGGGAAAGACCCGGCAGCTTCCTTGGCTCCTCAGAACAAAAACGGAGAAGTGTGAACAACTACGGCTTTTTTCCCCATGGCTCCACCACATCCTAAAAACAAGTCGCTTTCGCGGCCTGACAAGGAGAAGAATAAGGACAAAAGACAGAATGAAGAGAAAGTCACTGCAGATAAAAGTAAGATGGCACATATACTTAGCGAACCAACCAATGACAATGTAGAGAAAAAATAAGTAGAGGAAGAGACAAATATCGTACCGAATGTCACACGATATCTTGTAATCAACGCAAAGAACGAAACAGAAAGTCCTGATGGTTTGAAGGGGTTTATGCCCCTTCATTATACAAAAACAACTTAATTATGTTGAAGATGAGCTAAACTCCATTAAAAAGCTTCGCAACGGGACATTATTTGTGGTAACATCTACCGATAAACAGACAAATATGACAGTACATCAATCGGACCTGTTGAAGTTACAGTTGAGCCACACCGCCACCTGAATTTTATCCAGGGCGTAGTATCTTGTTGGGCTCTTAAAGAAGTCCCTGAAGAGGAGATTCAGAATGAACTCGCCAGGCAAGGTGTAGTTAGTGTTAGACGTATCCACACCAGAAAGACAGGTCAACTCAAACGCACAGGGTCTCTAATTTTGACATTTTCCATGCCACAGCTCCCTAAGGATGAGAAGGCAGCTTTCTATCGCTTGCTTGTTCGTCCTTATATACCAAGTCCGCTGCGCTGTATTAAATGTCAGAACTATGGACACACCAGCACGTCATGTAACGTGACCTCTGCTGTATATGTAATTTGCGGAATGAGTAGCCATGGTGCAGATCACTGAAGCCTCAGTGTGTTAAATGCAAGAGTGAGAACACTGTCTGGTCTCGTGGCTGTCCTATTTTTAGGAGGGAAAAAGAATTCGAGAGGTGATGATTCCAGAGAAAATATCTGCTGGTGATGCAAAACGTAATACATTTGCCGTAAATGTTGGAAGATATACTAAAACAGCACCCGAACAAATAATTGCTTCACAAGTTTTAGCCAGAACATCAGTTTGTCGGTTGGCATCCAGACAGTTCATGTGTCAACATAAACAGAGTCTCTGATGTGCCTGCAGACTGTTCGAAGCATCCTAGAGGGTCAGAAACTCATCGCAATGTGCCGACACAGGTTCAGGAACAAGTCACATGTGCAGCATTCTAGAACTTCAGGGGCTAAGTGTACTCTAGCCCCAATAAAGTCTCAAAATTAGCATAAGCTTCGCCTCTCGCGACAAACATTAAGTATCTGACACATGTTTTGGCTACTGAATTAGCTCAGGAAGAGTCTCCACTTACAATCGAACACCCACGTTCAGTTTTTCCCTCAGACATGATTGAGGACAATCTGATGGATACGGATTGGAATCACGTGGGAAGGAAAGGGAAACCTAAATGTAAAGCTAAACTTAGATGATGACATTTTTTACCTTCATGCCAATGGCTTCGGGGATGTACCAGGTATGTTACGTAGAGTTTTTATATGTATTCGAGAGACATGTCTATATCCGTCTATTTGAAATGATTATGCCCTTGAACAACTGACTCAAACGAAAATAAACGCAGAAGCTCTTAGCTCACTCCAACAAGGAAGAGGTGTCATGAGACACCTTAACCTGTGACTAGCTTGAAAGGCAGAAAATAACGCTTAACTAAACGTTGTAAAGACTTAGAACATTATGAAACTAGCATGTAACGAAAAATAGGGCAATCTAACCCTCTGCAAAAATAACTGGAAACAAAAAACTACACTCATCATATAAGGAAACTGAAATATCCTACCTAAAATAATCCAATGAATCCTCAAAGGTCTGAACACACTACAGAAAAAGTTGCATCTCAGATAAATAACGAAAAGACAAAAGTTCATTTTTAACTACCGTTATTTCAAATGTGAACCCACTACATCCTACGCTAAACCTAGAGATGGAGGTTCAAATGTAATAACTGCATTAGACTTAGTGGAAGAACTCATTATGGTACAAAAGAGGCACAGTCACTGGAAGAATTCGTAACTGTGGCCTATGTCAGGATATATATTTGGACTTGTCCTGAGATACCTATGCTGAATGCCAACCAGTAAACAAATGTGAGGAATTGCCCATAGAATCCACAACACAAATAAAGCAAGGGAGAAAACAATCAAATTAAACTCAAAGAAAACATCGGCTGTTTTAAGGGCCAAAACAATGTAATGCAGACTACATAAATGGGATATACTTAAGAGGAAGTCCTTTTACAAAAACAATGATTACTACATATGAAGAAGGCAGCCAGTAAAGTCCAGAAATCAGGGAAACGTCCCCAAATAGGGACTAACCAAATAGACCAGAGGAAAATAGAAAGAGATGTGATCAACAGAATAAGCTGCAAGTCAAGCTGAAAAGAGCCTAGTCAGAACTTATCTAGGTGATCACTGAAACAGTTTGTCGCTCCATGAAGACAAACTTAGGGTACTGAAATAATAACCTGAGTCACTACCACAAGACGGCTGAAACTGTGATTCACATAACCCGCAATACCGAAAAAGAATAGTACCTAATTAAAAAATGATAACTTCAAACTCTGAGAAGGGTTCATACGCATTTAGGGGGTCCGTGGCCAAACATACGAGCGTTAACGAGAATACTGGTAAACCGCTAGGACAAAACCAGAAGCAATGAACACTAGCATACTTATATCATTACAAAAAGAAAGAGGAGAAAAGGTCTCACTATTCTGTCCCAAAAGTGTCTGCACACAATCCTGAGTTTACTATTAATATTTTGTTAAGACTAATTGTATTCTTTATTGAAGGACGAAACTAACTTTAGTCTGTGAAAGTTAATTTCTGTTTTCCTCTACTGAAATTTGAGTAATTGACGTAAAATGAAAAAGGCGGGAAAACTCACTTGGATTGATCCTTAAGTATTTTGTTCCTTAAATTCAAATTAGCTTTTTGTGTTTCCTTACAGTTAAGTTCGTGGTGTGTTAAAGTATCCATAGTTTTAAGTACGACTGCATTGATTGAGCTTATAACCCAAGAGAAGAATTTTGTTTCTTAAGTTAAGATCTACTTTGTATCTTTTTCTGTGCTGCTACACGTTCTGTTTCCATTTCAATAGCTAAAAAAAAAAACTTTTGAATTAGGAATTAGATTTATTCACGATGTTTCTTCTGGTAATATTTTCAGAAGAGAAAATATATTTAATTTTGATTATTTATGCTTTACTTACCTTTTACTTTTGAAAAATATTACTATCAATGAAAAGCTTAAACCAAAGGCTATGTTTCTCTTTACCTAAAATACTTCACACGCTCATAAATGGGGTTTACGAAAAGTCATCCAATGCAAGGCTTGTACTTCACAAAAATTGCAGAAATTTTATTCTCTCACTCCCAACTAAGTGAAGTAATTTAAGAATCTTAATCATTGATAACAAAATACAATGAAAACAAAAGTTTTGTTTTAGTTACAAATATTGGACTCAAATTAGAGTAGAAACCCATGTGCTGATTACTATGGTCTATCAGTAAAATATAGAAAAATAAATTTGACTTATCATCCGTTTCCGGTGTTGATTTCGATTTTATAAATAGCTCAGAAAAATGCAGGAACTGATTTAATTTTATAACCTTTTATGATCTTAAATCATTAAACAATGTGGTAAACCACAATAATCGTACACTAGATTTGGCTATTTCAAACTTAGAAAACATTGAAGTTAATAGGGAATTGATTCCGCTAGTATCGTTAGACCTCCATCATCCAGCTAAAGTAATAAATATAAATAACCAAAGAACTGCAAAAATAAAACAAGAGACCAATGTCCACAAACGCAATAGTAAGTAAGTTTTCTTGTTAACATGAAAACTAAGTTGGAAATATAATTTGCCCTAACCCTTGAGAACACTGCTTAGCATTAAAAAGAGGTTAGTTGAAATCAGTTCAACAGTTCTCAATACGTGAATATATGTTTAGATAAAGATTTTCGTTATCATGGAAACGGTTAAAAATTCATAGATTTCAAATTAGGTTCACTGAATTTGGTTGCTGTTAGTGCAAATTGTTTGAGATTCATTATCTTGTTAGAGATGGAAGGTTGTATCTTAAAGATAATGTTTCCGGATCATCAGAGGAACAATCATTTGTGAAACGCAGAAAGTGTCCCCCAAAATCGGTGAACATATTACAAAGTTTTACCCGCAAGAAAACACATATACAAGGTATTACGAAACAACACCTACGAAACCACCACACTAGATTTCTGATACAGAAATAGGAAAACAAAATTCAGACCATCGAGGGTGTACAAATGCATCGTTTCGGAGATATGAGCCACTGAAAGGATGTGAAAATATTTCCAACACCCTTAATAGGCGACATGTTACCTTCAAAGATTTCAAACCAACTAGCTCTATTCTAAAATCTATATTCCAAAATTATGCTATGGATACGCAAGGGATTTCCCAAAGGAAGTAAGGGATTCACATACACCCTTTTGGAATAAATGTGGGTCGAAATAAGAACGAATGTTATTACTTTTCGTTTGAGTACAGATGATAAACGTTATCACTGTCATCTAACAGTGCAGTGACAGTCTCTTTCCATGAAAAATACAACGAACGTTCGTTGAAATGTAATTTATTCCTTGTGTCACACAACAAAGAATTTTTATTTTTTAATAATCGTTCCTCAAAAGAAAATCTGTTTGAAATATCGATTTGCCATAAACGAATTATTGCTACTTACTGGAAAGTAACAGCCTTCAATATTATTTAAATCCTCCTTTACTTTAGAGAATTTCTGGGAATCCCGTACTTCGTTTGACGAATCCTTTGCACAGTTTTGGAATATGCATGTTTTGATAGATCAGGTTTGAAGTCTTCGAGGGCACTAGGCTTCTTAAGTTCTACAGTTAATGATATTGGAAATATCAAGCTCTAAAATTCATTTTAACACACTTGCGAAAGCATATCGCGCCGAAACAAAGCGCTTCTGCGGTTTTGATGATCTATATCTTTTGTTTCTTCTTAATTTTCAAGCCATGAATCTCGTGGAGTGGTTTTATCGGTGTTGTTTCGGAACAACCTGTATATGTGTTTTCTTGCGGGCAAAACGGATGGGTGGATAGGACATGAGATGAAATATTGTATAGAATACGTAGTTTATATAAGATCGCAAAAACCTTTTCCGTCTTATCTATCGTTTGCATAACTGCGATGTGTGCTTTATAAACATTATACCAAGTTGGCAACACTGACAACCCGCTGGTATTGTGTTTTCACTCCTGATATCTACAATGTTGTTATAAATAAATTCCTGCAAACGAAATTTTCATTCATAGTATTGTTTCTGATTTATTGAGAATTTTTTATTTTTCTTCAAATTGTTAGGCGTCGAATTTGCACTCCAAACTGGAAACACTAAATTTCCAAAATGAAATGGTATTTCAACCAATGTTTATAGAGATCCTTTTTACTTGCTTCTAAGTCAGAAATTACCTTTCTAAAGTAATGTACTTTGTCCTGAATCACAATGTTTATGTATCGATAAATGTAAGGACCCATTATAAATAGCCTACATGAAAAATCAAATTATAGGAAGAATGGGGATATGACTATATTGAGGCCTTGTATACATACTTAATTAAAACAGGCTGACAAGGCTTGGCTTTATTGTAAAAACACAGTAAGCGTTACATTTTCGGTGTTCTAACAGCGCCTTCCTCAGACGAAACGCTAATCAACACTATCAGTTCATATCAAACACCAGAAGGCCAAGAGATCCTTTCTACATTTTCCGGCAATCATGAGAAATCTTTTTAAAAACTGCTACAGAACATCCCTTATTTTCTGGAATACTTCTTCCTCTCTGATAGCGTTGACTAGTGTTTCGTCTGAGGCAGATGGTGTTAGAACACCCAAACTGTAATGTTTACTGTGTGCTTTTCCAATAAAGTCTTGTGAACCTGTTTTAATTAAGTCAAGATCGGAAAAAGTTGAAAGAAGTTTAATTTACTGAAATAGTTCTGCCACTGTCCACTAGGTGTCATTTGTACAACTACTGGGCAAGTTCTTAGCCAATTGGGAGTTGCATTTCTCAATCATCGTTAATGTAAATATTTTTGTATAATTCCCTAGTACTGCTCATGTTGATAATTTTGTTGAATGTCTGCCCCCTTCAACGTTGAATTAATAGTTGAGTAAATGATTAAACGTTTAAGTAACGTTCATTCAAAGTTGTATGAATTATTAAACCTTCAAATATAGTTTATGCATTGTATCAACAATTAAACGTTTAAATAACGTTTATTCAACTTTGTATAAATGATTAAACGTTTAAATAACTCTTATTGAAAGTTGTATCAACGATTAAACGTTTAAGTAACGTTGAATTAATCGTTGAAGTGGCGGATATTCAACGAATCAACGTATATATATTTTTTTCTTTTATGTGGGCTACCAAAACTCATTTACAACTGAAACGCAAGCCACAATTTCATACTATAGATCTGAGCAAATTTGATAATTGTTGATAATATTGTCAATTTTCTTTCTTAGCCGTGCTTTCTAATATATTTGCAATTGTTTTCAATTCCGCGTGCTAAGTCTACTTTTAGACACCGGTAGGCTATTTAAGATGGAGGCAGACATAGTCTAAACATAACTCTATGTAACACACTGTATTTAAAGAGGAAAACTGAACATTCTAGCGCAATTTCACGCCTACTTAGATTAAAAAAAAAAAAATGATGTTGCGCAATACCTATGCCATGCACTTCATGTAAATATTTTTCTTCTTTCTTTCGTATTGTTTGTGTTGTGCGCGGCAGTCTTCATTTGTTTTTTTTCTTTTCTTTTTCTTTCTCCTTACGTAAGAGTACCGTTAGTTTGCTTGCTGAACATAAGAAAGAAAGACCGAATCATCTTTTCGTGTGAAGTGAGCACATACGGGACACAAAAATGTTTTGTAACTTTTAAGAAAGAAGAAGGAGTCTTCCGAAAAGGTTAAAATGTCTGACTGACTGCCGTTAACAAGTCTTTTCATGTCTCTTGCCGTTTTTTTTTATTTTCTTTTTTTTTTTAAACTTTCGCCTCTGTGTTTCTCTCTCGTAAAGATTAAATCAGGTAACAAAGATCGTTGTTGTGTCTGACGTTTAGTTTTTCTTCTATACTCCGAGTCCAATTAACAATTTAACACGGCAGTTATGTTGCGGTAATCGAATTGGCTTCTCTGGCTTGATTGAAAAGTTATTATACAGTATTACGTATTTGAAAATTTGAAGCTTAAAAATGAACTCTATAATAGGAATAGACAGAATTGACCGATATTATCATAAAGATGAATTATAATCATTTGCTTACATTGTTCAATTTAAGTCAATAGAGAAAGTCAACTCAAGTCAACTGTGTGTACCAGTTAATGATTTCAATTAAGCATATGTTCGAACCAATAGATATTTTCATGCGCAAAAACAAAAACAAAAAACAAACATTGTTTTTTGAACATTTTGTGAAAGATAACGGTAGAACTGTCCGATTTCTACAAGTCCTTTTTAAAGATACAGTAGCTTTCGGTAGAACTGAAATTTTTTTTACAAGCGTTTTTGAAAGATAGAGTTGTTTTTTTTTCGGTAGAAATAGTCGTTTTTATATTCTTTTCTTTAGTAGTTCACAATGGTTCGTGGTGTCCTCAAATCTTTGCAACGTTAATTTAACTCATTTCCTGACGTCATACAATAAAGAAATTCTGGACGGCTACGTAAGTCGGGTGACAATACAATATTCCATTTTTACTTTCATATATTTATATATTTTAAAAGCAAAATTTTATTTTTTATTTTTTTATACGGACCATAAATACTAGCGTGCAACGATGAAGAGTTTGACGGGTTGCAAAATACTTTAGGATTGGGTCTCAAATCATTAGCTTGAGAAAAAGTATTCGAACACCAAATAACTACAAGATATCAATTTGTACTTAAAAGTGATAATACTAATAATAATTAATAAACGCATTTTAAAGACATACATTTCTTAAACAATTCGTGTTATATTAATCATGTATAACCAGAGTTAATGATAAATTAAATAAGTTTATTTTACTTTAGCACTTAAAATATAATAATATTGTAATACGTATCATCAAGGAAGAGCACTGTTCAAATATTTGTAAACTATCACATTTTATGGAATGGAGAATAACTGTTTGAGCGACTATAGTTTGTCCGATGCTCAACAGAGAATGTTGGTTTTCATCCGCCGGAAGTTGATCTTCGCCATCGAATTATTTTAAAGTTTTTGGAGTAATTTTGAAAAAGGACAATTACAAGACATTGCAACGAGATCTACAAACTAGGAAAGAAATGCATTGGCAAGCAATATGGTACAACATAAGCAGCAGAACCTCACAGGGCGATGAAGGTTAATAAGAATTTTATAGGACATCCAGTAGATGGTGTACTTAGCCATTAGGCTTCTGGTATATGCGCCAGGATAAACAAGCATAACGACTTCTCTGCACGCTGGGTGAGCCACCAG
>JAGDQP010042371.1:1776-16569 GCA_022664845.1 Lepisma saccharinum | reverse complement strand
TCAAATACTTTTCGAATAGGGGCCAGTTTGTCTACAGTCCTTCTCATCTGTCTTGTATTTGCTTCATCAAACCGTAGAGCCCTCAACAACAGCAAGAATCGATTGTAGCTCATAACGAGACGAAAACATTCTGGTGCTGTACCATCTGTATCCCAAAGATCTTCTACTCTTTGATGCGAAGATTTGTTTACTCCGGCCAAATACAACAGTCCTATGAGAGCACATATCTCATCCGTATTTGTGTCAGCAGTATAGATTCCCCTGATGTAGTTGCTTCTCATCTTGCGAAGACGGTCGTTCGTATAGTTTGTGATATTTTCTATTGTCCCATCGGTAAAAAATAACTTCCAGGCTTCAAAAACATTTTGGGCGTTTTTAGCACCTTCCCCTTTCACACCAGTAGGGTGAAGAACAATATTCCTTCGTCTTCTTCGTGTCGATTGTCGTGGTGGGTGAGCATTCCACACAGTCAACTTGTCTCTCCCCAGATAATGGACACCAGAACTCGGAGAAATGTCATCACCTTCATCAGCAGACTGTTCACTATGGCTGTCATGCTCCGAAATAATGTCGTCACCTGCGTCAGAATCTGCAGAATCATCAAATTCTGACAGCACGTCATGACCAACATCACTTCCATTATCTTCCTCCAGTAACCACTTTCGTATCTGGTCTGCATCTGGATCCATTTTAGCTCGAAATCACATAAGCATACCAACAGATGATCGAAAAACACAAACGCGATAAGTAACTTGAATATGTCTTTCATATTTCGATGAATATGCCTCACAAATAGAATATGTCTTTCACTGTCAAGGCTCTCATTCACACTGCGCACGTGATAGGTCGCTCGGATCACGCACAATATTACAATCTCCAGCTAGGCGGCAGCACAGGTCAATGGACAAAGTTTTAAAAATACAGAAAGGAAATAAAAACAAAAGTGAGGGATTCCCTCACAAGTTACCGATGGCGGGTTAATATAAATCATCACCATATTCAGCCATTTTCTATCCAATACTGGATGAAGGCATAACCTTTTCTCTCCACATATCTCGGTCTGCTGCTATCCTGTTCCATGTAGCTCCTGAAAAACGCTTTATTTCATCTACCCATCTTGCATTTGGACACCGTCTCGGTCGTTTCTTTTATCTAGAAATCCAATGTAGTACATTTGTCGTCCATCTTCCATCTGCTCGTCTAGCTGTAACCGGCCCATCTCCACTTCATCTTCTTTGCAGTCTTGATTATAACTTCTACCTTTGTTTGTGCGCGAATCCATTCATTTTTCTTCTTGTCCCTTCTAGTTATTCCTAACATGCATCTCTCCATTGCTGTTTGTGTGACTCTTAATCTTTGAGTTGTTTGCGCATTCAGTGTCCAAGTTTCACAGCCGTACATCATTACAGGTAAGAGACATTGATTATAAACTTTACGCCTCAGACACATTGATTTTCCAGATCTAAAAGTGGTTGTTTTTCTCTGATAAGCTTCTTCCTCTCAAGGCTAGTATTAAGTTTCACCTTACATCTCACCATCCTACGATCACTCGAGATTTTGAAACTGTTCAGAACAGACACGTCTTGCAGAATCTCCCTTTTATTCGATAGAACGTATTCTATTTCGTTTTTGGTCCCATTCGAACCTTTCCATGTCCACTTCCTCTGGGGTGGTTTCTTGAAAAATGTATTGGAAATAAACAGTCTGTTGGCTTCTGAGAATTGCACCAACTTCTCTCCTCTCTTGTCTCTTTTGCCAAATCCAAAGTTTCCCACTTTCGTATCACTGCTCTGCTTAGTTTCTACCTTCGCATTGAAGTCTCCCAATACAATTTTGTCATGCAATTTGCTACTATCCAAAATCTTCTGTATCACCTCGTGTAGGACTTCCTCCTCCGGATGTGACGTTGTTGGAGCGTATACTTGTATGACTTCTATACTGTATCTCTTGTTTATCTTTTTTTTATTACTTGTGCGATTCTATCTGAAATTCCTTCAGTTTCTGTGATCCATGTCCTCAAGTCTTTATTGATTATAAAGCTAACGCCTGTCCGTTTTCCATTTTCTGTTCCTTTGCAACTTAATATAAATATATGGATTTAAGCTATATGAAGGGGACCATATGTTTTCCAGTGATTCCGGGGTGAATCGGGATAATTCTTCCTTGATACTTTTTATTTACTCTCCTTAAATTTCGAGTTTAGAAATGACAAGCGGTTAAGTCAATCCCGAGATTGATAATGTCATTTTAGACAAGATAAATAACAAAAAGAGTATGGGAAGGTAGGGGAATATTGCGCAGTTAACGATTTTTTTTAAGCACCTTACTATTGTCCATATAAAGAATGACGACTACGTGATTATAATATTTGAACTTTGTACTTCAATATAAACGCTATTTTATGTCAATTGTTGCTATTCAATTTTGAGAAATAATTATTTATATTACGCTCTACGTTTGGGTAATATTACCTACCCTGTAATGGTTTATTGCGCATGGTGTGGGGTAATTCTACGCGCATATCAGAAGGCAAAAATAGATTTACCATATACTATGGTTCATCTTAGACTGTAACATTTTTCCTCCACAAAATAAGACTATGATGTTTGAATTAAGGAATTGTGATTTAGTATAGTCTACTAAATAAAGAGCATTGATTTAAGTCAAACAATTTATTAGTTATAAAATATTATTGTAAGAACCATCTTTAGTATTATTACCATACTTCCACAAACTATAAAACGTAAAATACTGATAATTAAAAAGCATTAATAAATACATACTTTCTCTATACGACTATAATATTAATTCAAAAAGTAAGCAGGTAGGCTATACATTTTAGCTCTGTATGAAGAATACGGTGAGTGCTTATCATGATAACGCAGGAGGGGAGGGGAATATTGCGCAACAAATACGTGTGCGCAAAATTACCCTACGACAACCTTCGAACCTTAAACGCAATATATCTGAATCACAAACAGAAAATAAGTCAATATTGGCATTAAGTTATATACTACTTACCTCTAATTTGCGTTGGCATCTCTTTCGATTTGTTGTTGAACAAATCAATCACAGAAATATGAAGAAAACCATGCAAAATAACACAACATTCAATACCACATCTACTAAAGACGCGAAAGAGTCACCACCACATCGCTGAAGTAACTGGACAATATGGCACTAGAAACCAACACTACCCAATGCCAAATAAATTATATTAAATAGCGTCAAAAACATCCCTACCCAATGTTAGCTACCTGCACAGTATTCCCCCACCTTCCCATCCATTTCAAGGATTCAGCGGAAAAGTAGAGAATACAAAATTAGGACTCCCTAGAAAAGAGTTGGTCAGATAGCCCTAGATAGGGCTGCCACCTTTTAATGAATAAATTACGGGAAGCTCGAAAAAAAATAATACGGGACAAAACTGAAATAACCAAAAATGAAAGTAAATAATTTGTCCCGCACAATCCAAGGCCCAATCGCAGTGAGTTTTCCCGCTTTTTTTCCATTTGCGTCAATTATTCAAAATTCATTGTAGGTAAACAAAATTTGACTTTCACGGACTAAAGTTCTTTACGTTTATCAATAATGAGTTCAATTAGTTTTAAGGAAATGTTACTACCCACACAGCACAATCACGTTAAATAAACGTTTATTCAACTTTTCCTTAAATGTTTAACAAACGTTGAATCTTGGTTGAATTTAAGTTGATTCCACGTTTATACAACTATCGGATTAGTATTCTAAGAAATGTTGATTCAACGTTGAATATGACGTTTAATAAACGTTTTAAAGACATTGAATCAGACCTTTGCCGCGACTTAATTTTGGCATTGAAGTTGAATAAACGTCTATTCAACGTTGAATCAGCGTTGTGTAACGTTTATACAACGTTTAGAGAGAAACAAAATTCAACCTTCAGGATAAATTTCGTACCTTTCCCAAAAATCCCTACTTACAACGAATATTTGAATCTGCGAAGATGAACAGAATAATATAAGTTTCCCAGACCGAAGCTTAGTACTTCAATCTTCAGTACGATACAATTTCAGGGTTGATTCCAGGAAAAATCCCTTGATTATAGGACTTTAACCTGGAATCAACTTTAAAATTGTAATTTCAATTAAAGCATATCGTACTGAACATTGAAATGCTAGGCTTCGGTCTGGGAAACTTACATTATTCTGCTCATCTGCACAGATTTAAATATTCGTTATAAGTAGGGATTTTGAGGGAAAGGTACGAAATTTGTCCTGAAAGTTAAATTTTACTTCTCTCCAAACGTAACCCATGACGTGACAATCCAACAATACGGGTTTGACTGCGGGCAACCCTGCGGGGTGGGAGTGTGTGGTGCTAAACCGGTAGCAAAAGACACTCAAAATGCACCCCCGCAAAAGCCGCGTTGCAGGCCTTGGCCCTTCATGGGTTGTTGCGCCATAGGTTTTTTTTGTACACGTAACCCGACATAAACAGTCTGGGAATTGAAATGAAGATAAAAGCCTTTGCTCACAACATTAAGAACCTAAATGTGTAATTCCAACTCACTCACACTAAGATACCAGTCTAACAAACCTTTCAACATGGTAATGACGGAAACCACTACTAATTGAAGGATCAATAAAAACTCAGGACAAATAATACTTGAGTACGTATAAACGTAACTTATTTATTCAGAAATAGCAGATCTGAGCGAAAATGTATATAAAAATGTATGTAAAATAAATATTCAAAATGCAATTTAAATAATGCCAAAAAAAACAAAAACAAATGTTCGTTAAATCCTTACTTTATAACAACTTCACAAACTAAAATACTAGTTGTCTTCTTTAATTGTATATAGTTACATACATACAATATGCTCTTACCTATAAGAGGCATCTGAACGAAATAAAAAAGTTCTACATTTTCAAAACAGAATTAGGTTGCCTCGTGCAATTGTTTGATTCATTCAGTAAGTCTGAGAATTGTCAGTGTCATTTCGATCTCTCGCTGCGCCGATATCCTGCCTGTTCCCGTTTTCATGAGAGAACAAAAGACAAACGCATAGCGTAGGCATTATATAAATGTCAAATAGAAGTGCATTTCCATCAAGAAAAAAATTATATTATATAACACCTAGTGAAGTTTAAGCATAAAACTATCAATGAAAATTGTTTCTGTAGATTAGGAAATCTCACAAACATTCAACGTTGAATCAACATTGTGCTTTCCACCATTTTAGAAGGTTTAAAAGCACAATTTAAATTCAACGTTTAATACTGGCCATTCTTTAAACGTTTATTAAATTACGTTGATAAAACATGCCTGTACACAAAGCTGAGGTTACTAGTAGCATTTCTTTAAAACTAATTGTACCCGTTATTACTCCATCACTAAATGAAACAGGAAAAAAAAATCGGAGAATATTTTTTCTTCAAATCGAGGAAAAATAATTAAACAAAGATTTAAAAAACACACTTTTTTTAAGCAGAGAAAAATGGACTAAAAAGTAAAAAAAAAAAAACAATAAATTTATGTATCGGAAAATAAAAGTATGGGTGCTCTTAGATATTATGATTTTATGATAAGGTAAACAAGAACACCCAAGCTTATATTTTCCGATTCATAAATTTATTATTTATTTACTTTTTAGTCCATTTATCTTTGCTTATAAAAGCGTTTTTTTTTAAAATCCTTTTTTAATTATTATTTTTTTTTAGATTAAGAGCTTCGCACACCCAAATCCTAAAGTGTTCTACAACCAGTCAAAACCCAAAATCATTGCATGCTAGTATTTATTTTAGGATAAAGAAGTCAATATTAAATAATGATTTTTTAATTAATTACAATTAACTGGATTATTCTGTTGTATATTTAATAACTGAATATTGTATTGTCATCGGAAGCAAGCATGCTTACAAAATTTTAAAAACTGACTTAAAAAACAAACCTACATTACAACTTGCTCCGTTCGGGATTCAACAACGATTGTTTGGTGCTGCCCGCGTTTTTCCTTCCCACATATATAAAACAGCACCGAAGCCTATTCACACATCTGTTACCAATAGGAACTGTTTTACACAAAATTGAATTTTACCAATCAGGGCTAGTCTTGTATTTTTTCTTCGGAAAAAATCAAAACACAATACAAAACTAAACGAAGAAAAATTGCAGCCAATGTTCATTCTTATGCAGCCAATGAATAGGTTAATCAAGCTTTCGTTTTCTTCTTCTAATTAATTATTTGTTTTAAGCAAAACTGCTGAGCAACGAACGCTTGCAGTGAAAGCAGCCTTAAACTTTTATGCATTTTAAAAGAAATCAAATGTGGACAATGTAAAATGTTTCCCCTTGAGTCTTGTTTAAGATGCTAGTACAGCGCTCCAGTATCCAGTACAGATGAATGCAAGAACCTCGATATCATGAGCGTCTCCGGAGAGGTACAATCATGACGTCACAGTACTCTCGCTAGCGTAAAGAATCCTGGAATGGAGGACTAAAGTTTTGATGCCACATCCGGTTGGTTTTCATAGCAACGGTGGAGACCAAGTCTAAACAAACAGTAAGTTTGATGGCAGAAACGTAGAAAATCAGTTGTGGAAACAATTGCTTTTAATATTTTGATTATTTCGGTGACGAGCGGAAGGACATACGAACAGTAAATATAATAAGCTGAGGTGAGCAGCTAATTTTTATTACGGTAATTTATGTTTCCATGAAACACTTACTTACTCGAAATCTTTATTTATGTTATTGCTTGTATACTTTACCTGCAATAGCAATTTGCGCCGCTGTACATAGAGTACAAGGACTTCATTTTATCAGTAATATTTATCTTCTTGAGTGTTTGTCCTTAACTAGAACCGAATGAGAAACTTCAGTTTAAGCTTCTTAGATAGAATTATTCCCCTTTTTAAAAAATCAAGAACTCAGAAATCAACGATGAATTACCCTCAAAATCATATCAAAATTGCGTTCAATGGCATTCCGTGAAATTTGTTTACTTACGTAATTGGCTCCTCCCACTTCCTTTTCTAGTTTCAGTCCTTTGGAAACAGCAAAAAAAAATTAGCAACACGATGTCTCTCTTATTGTAATGATGGCAATCTGGCACAAACCACTAAACCATAAGGAATTATTGAATATCGAACACTATAAACCTAATGCTAAACCCACGTTTGTTTAGACTGTAATATGGCGGGTTACCATGGCGACCAACCGGATCTGACATACGACTTTAGTCCTCCATTCCGTCAGAGAGTACGCCAGGAATGTAGTCGAAGCGGGGTGTCTAATGTTATTGGGGGGTATAATTCATATTCACTTATACACTATATTAAACACTTATACAGTCCAACATTATATCTTACCATGTATGCATACATACGCGCTCATGTTTGTGTGTATGTGTGCGCGGGAGCGTTTCTGTTTGTTATATTTTTCAAAATGAGAATTGTGCATAACCACATAAGGACAACTTCATTAATTCTATGTAAATAGTTCCACAAGCATTATTATTATTTTGAATTACTTGCGAAGAAAATCAAACAACTTATTCCTCTGTCATGAGGTAGGAAACTGATTTTAGACTACGAGGAAACTTGATCTTCACGCTTAGGATCATTTTCATCGATTAGAATGAATTACCAACAGAACTGTTATCATTCAAATAATTTTATATATTCTTATTTGTCTTTATGCACTTGTCTAGCTTTTGCAAGCCTTAATTAGGTAAAATTTGGACAGATATCTACTATTAAGTTTTAATTATTATGAAAGAGATTATTTACCTCAACTATGTCTTTAGAGCAAAAAATAATACATTTTAAATATAAGTAAGCTCTACTTTTCTCAAGCTCTCCTGGAGTGTATATCAAAATTACATCACAGTTGATAAAATAACTTACTGAAAATTGTATGCACTTCTTATTCCACGTTCTCGGATCGATGTCCAAAGTGACCGACTTCATTGAGGCTTTCCAAACAAATCCTGAAATCAGGGCACCCACTTCCACAAATTCAGTTCTTTCTAACAGTGTTAAGGTGAATTGACCTACGGATTGTAAAATATCATTTTTAGTTTTTTTCGGAATGCTCAATGAGAAGCAGAAACAAATTCAAAAGTCAACTTTTGACCAATAAGGTTATTTTCAAGTTAGTCGCTAACATATAAAAACGTTTGTATATTTCCGGAGGAACGTTTCTGATATCTATTTTTCGCTTTTCTGTCGCTACAAATCAAAGCATTGATGGACGTTTGAATAAAATTCTTTAAACTTTCACGACGAGAAAATATTACTCATGATCTCGTTTCTTTTTCAAATCATGCAGAAATCTGCCACACTGACGGTTCGAACACCTACAATCATGTTTACTAACTAAAACCTAAACTAAAGGTACAACATTCCGTAGAGCACCAAGGTGTGCCAGACGGCTTTTAGCTCGGCCTGAGCCTGAGATGCTTGAATGCCTTAAATAAAATAAAATTCAAACGGCTTTTCGTTGGGTAGTATGTAGTCAGAGCATCGGCTCTCGTCGCAGTTGTACGTCGAAGCTCCCATGATCCCAATTTTTTCCTTCTTGTATTCAAAGTGTCTCCCCAATATTTATCACGATACTGGATAAGTATCAAAATTCTGCGAATCGAACCCGGAACCGCTCTCACCAAGGACGAGAGCGTTAACCATGTGGATATCCGGGAACCAACCCAGAAACAAATCATGGCTAGACCACGGCTGCTCCTCTCCTTTCGACTTTCGAACCGCATAAACTCTGCAAGAAAGTGGCGAATCATAACTAACAGAAATGGGAGAATAGTCCATGGTTTGTAATGGGTTCCAGCACGCCAAAGATTTCACGTAGTAGATGTCACTATTACCTTTAAAGTAAAAACTTTATTTTCTATGGGACAGTCTAGTTACACTTTTGATTTCGACCCGCCACGATGCGACCCTTTACACCAAGTTAAAATCCACAGACATCCATGCCCCTACCGGGACTCGAAACCGGGACCTTGGTGTCGTTGCCCTTACGTCTTAGATTGCACGGCTAACCGGTCGGCACCTGCATGCACGTGGCTATTAAAATATTAAGTTTAATGCAATATAAACATTTTCAGAAATCATAATTGCCTGATGAAATATTGACTACCGCAGAGAGAAACCTATCTTATCTATACTCTTCGAATTTCAAATATTGTCAGTTCAAATATAAATAAGAGAGGTGCTAAACATTTCATCTGGGAGTAGAGTTTAAAAAAAATTCGGAAAAACTATGTAGCCAGTGTCATACTATCTTGACTAAGAAAATTATTTGAGATCTCTCTTTTTTATCTTTAGCGACAACGTAACACGTTCAGGGTAAAATAGAAGCTCTTTTAATTATTGTCTGCATGTATGTGTGTTTGTGCTAGTCTGTACGTCACGAATTCGAGTACTGAAGTATGGCAGAAGTGAGTGAGTGTTTGAATGATTCCTTATTTAACTGGGATTTAAGTGGGGAAACATATGACTTTGTCTCCAGCCACTTGTGGTCTATCTATAACTGTATATGCCAGTATATGTCTAAACATCACGAGCTTAAACTACAAGTCCAGCAGCGTCAACACTTCCGAAGATTTATTTATTTCTAGTATCTCCATATACAACTCGGAGACTATTTTACATTGGAGCTTAGCAACAACACCAATGGGAAAGGAAACTGGACGGAAACGGACGTAGCCTTGAAATAACATATGATCCCGGCATTTGAATGATAAGACTTTAAAACTTCAGTCAGGATGGCCGTCTCCAGGAATGGAACCCTAGACCTCCGGAATGCGAAGCCAATGCCAAAGCATTAACCATGACCAATCGCTGTTTAATTTCATATCGCTTTTGTTTCACAAAATGTTCGTTACCGTTGACATGGATAAATTTGACCTGTATGTCTCTTGAGGGAATGATGAAATAAAACCCTGAAGAACACAGAGTTAGGTATTGGAAAGGTCGACGCATCAAGTTTGTAAACACTGTTACTTTTATTTACATATATTTAGTTATGAAACAAAAATTCACTTAAATTAGAAAAATAAATAAATACATATGTACGAGCTCCTAAACTTAGTTCCTTTGTTTCAATAATCCTCCTCTTCATTGTGACGCGTTTCGCCTTTTCCACTGTGCATACAAAACAACTGATAGATAATGAGTGAATGTTGATGTGCATCTGAAGTGAGTCTATCATCTCTGCACTCTAACACCGCAGAGAGCAGTCACGAAACAGGTGTTTTCATACTTGTTTTCTGCCTCATTTCTTTTGTTGCTGATGGATTTTTGTGAGGCGACAAGAAAAGAATGTAGCCCAAAAGAAGTTATATCTTCGGAATAAATACAAAATTGCTACCAAGATTTGATTGTGTATTACCATAACTACCGTATTTATAAATAAAAAATTAAGGAATTTCTCACAATTAAATGTTGTGAAAGAACACACCCTTAGGGGGGAGTTCAGAGATTTTCCTTAGGGGGGTGTTGTTGAAGTCTAGGGAGGGTGTTAGCGGGGTGTTGGGGTGGTGTAGCGTACTCCCTGCATTCCGTAACAAAATTTGTCTTGTTAGTTTAATATTTGAAGCTGAGGCAATAAATGTTTTCATTGCGTATTAAGAAAACAAACTACCTGACCTGACTTCTTCTAACCTATGTTTGTGAGTTTGATTGAATGTTTGAAGAGCGTATTATTTTCATCGCCTAAAAGTCTGATTGCAAAATCAGAGCTATTTTAGAAAGCAGAAAGAAAGAAGTGTTGTTCTTTAAAAATGTTTTATTTTTAAACTTTAGGCAGAGGGGTATCGAAGCCGAGACGACTGAACCACTGGCCCAATCAATGTCTTGCCCATTAGTCCACAGGGCCAACTAACGCAAGCACTTTATATGACTTCCTCGAACGCCTAAGGGCTGATTTTCCTGAAAGCTTGCGTTGCTTGCGATTTGGGTGAGTAGCCAATTGAAACACGTATTTTATTGCGTGTTCTAAGTGTAACACGTGTTTCAATTAGCTATTTACCCAAATCGCAAGCAAGGCAAGCTTCCAAGGAAAGCAGCCCTTAGTTACGTAGAGTTCACACGTTTATTTATTTATTTATTTGGTACCTATTACAGGATATTAGTCCCTATTACAATAAGCTTACATAAGTTCCATTACATGATATAAGGCACTACGACACAGATATTATTTAAAATACAAAGCAAAAAAAATAAAAAAAACGAAAAAGGTTATTTCCGTGATATACTTGAATATGTTATATTTGTCCTATAGACACGTGATTGATACGCAGACAATCCTTAAATATCAACGCTGTGACAAAAGAGAAAAGACAAAATTAATCGACAATATTAATACCTCAACCAGACCCGCAGCCAGAGGCTAAGCACCTAGAACGATCGCGAGCCCCCCTCGCATATCGTAAGCCTGACCTCCATTGTGAAAATAAAGAAATATTTCTGAGATTTTAAAAGTAATAGCCCCTCCTATTCTACAGTTCCTCTAACTTTCTCATTTTCTTTCTGTAATATCCGTTCGGCGGAAGCTAGCCACTTCTTTTAGCGTCGGATCATAATAGTAAAAACGGTTGTGATCGTATTATGACAAATTCTTCTTTTTCTTCATTTTTCCTGTCAGAAACATTCTTATGTTATCATACCTATTATAATAAGTGTGTTAGGAACGAGTAGTGGGGGGTTAGGAAGGTCAGATTCGGTTCTTTTCTTCCGCTGCCATTTTAAACGATGTCTTATGACCGTTTCTACTATTTTGATCGGCGTGTACTTGTTTTATGCATATTTCTTACTAGAAATATACCTAGTGTTATATATATTCCTTTTGCTTGTAAGTAGGTACTTTTTGTTTCAGCTTTTTTTTTTTAATTATTCCAATTAACTTGAGTTGGAGAATGGAGATATGTTTTTTGCGCTTTTATGTTCTTACGATTGAAAAAAGCAATAACTAACTGAAAGGGGAAGATTTGAGTTAGAAGACTATTTCCCTAACAGTATGCTTACTATTTCTGTAAGTCTCATTTGAACTGATACAGGTTACACTGAATAAATCACACAATAAACAATTAGTAATCCCTGAAATGTGATCATAGGAAGTAGTCAAAGTTATGAACGCTATCTTACTTGATGAGATTAGACTTGAAAGTATTTAGGCCTAATTATTGTCTAATGTTAAAATTTGGAGCAGTAAATTAATATGTTTTAATGGACCACCATTACTTATCTGTATTTTTTATTGTAGTTCACCAGGGAAGAGTAGATTTTTTAATACTTATTTCATATTTTCCACCACTACTCGTTAAGTTACTTCACATTCTTTCCTGTCTGACTGCAAAAAATTGTATCTAAGCAATTAATAGCTGTTCTATTTTTACCTTCTTATTGTCGCGGCGAGGACAAACAAAGAGAAAAAGGAGTAAATTGTTGTCCGCTCGCTTAAAAATACGGTTTTCTTAAAATTGCTTTCAGGGCAATAGTACTTATTCAACTATTATTTCTTTTTTTTAAAAAAATATCACACTGTTACATCATTCCATGTCAATTCAACACACCTTGTCTACCTCACCCTCTCAGATGTCTATGATTATTGGTTTATTGCAAGTACCCGTTGAGCAAATATATACATGGTAGCTGTAGGGAGGCATGACCACCATATGAGAATTTAAAAAAAATATCGAGATGTTCGATTTTAAGAAAATCAAATTTAATAATTTTCGGGATACAAAATTTTGTGCAACCCTGTGAAATGTCATATCAAATGAAAGCTTATTGCAAGAGCTTTAAAATGAGCCCTCTTTGAGCACTCTAGCCCCAACTATTGCTAAGAAATAAGTAATTTTGTAAACTAAAAACACGGAACATTTGACATTTTGAAGTTTTATAAAATAAAGGACCAGTGCGTCAAAAAATATTTAAAATAATAATAATAATAATAATATTCTCAGTGGGTACTAGCAATAAACCAAAAATCATAGAAAACTCCCATAATAACTTAAAATGAACTATTATCATGTTTCCAGGAAGGAATGTCCCTATGGAAAGATTAATTTCCCTTATGAGCTACATATGGGCTGAGGAAAAGTCACAAATGAAAATTTTGGTCCATTCAGGCAATGTTAGTTACGAAAACATACTTTGTGAAACTTTTAGTGGAGAACTTCAAGAGTAAACTGAGTTGCTAATACCATAGACCTCATAATAGATAGACTTAGCACGCTCCCCATTTTCTGGCTGCGCTAAAACTGATGGATTTTTGTTCAGAGCATGTGATTAGTTTGAATTCACCCGCTAGGTAGCTCTGCCATAGACGTCATATTCTACTATGAGGTCTATGGCAGAGCTACCTAGCGGATGGATTCAAAATCGCTTGCTATGAACAAAAATCCATCAGTTTTAGCGCAGCCAGAAATGGGGAAGCGTGCTAAGTCTGTCTATTATGAGGTCTATGCTAATACGTTCCAGCGATAAATATTATCAGATGAATCGAGGATCATATAAACCAGCGTTCCGTAAACTATGGTCCGCGGACCACAGGTGGTCCTCGAGGGTAGACGCAAGGTAGCGCGTTGAACCTACTAACCAATAAAACTGGTCCGCACTTGGAACTAGTTTGCGGAACACTGATATAAACAATAAAGATATTGAAAATTTACTTTCTTCTTGTATAAATATGGTCCTTGTTGGTTAAAGTTGCATGTAAGCATTCGTCTACTGAAACAGAGCAAAATCTTGGAAAACCTCAATTAGGATGGTCCTAAGCGGAAAACAAACGTACTTATTTCTGCAGTGCTTATCCGAACTGCGTATCGTTAAGAACTGGACTACTGGAAATGCGTACTTCATGATTGTCTTTTTATGTTGAGTCCTTTCAAAAATATCGTAATAGAATGCTGCACATTGACTTGTTATGTAATTCAGTAGATTTATTGTTTTGTTCTGGTTTATTACCGCCAGTTCTGCGCATGCACAAGAAACTGTCACTGTTTTTTTTTTTTTTAAGTATCTTGAATGTTTTAGTGAAAAATCCATAATATAGTTGTATTCCTTTGCGTATCCTCGCATGGCTGCACAGGAAATAATCAGTACAACTCCAGTAGATTTGACATTCATTTTTACATTCTTTTCTATAGTTCACAATGGTTCGTGGTGTCCTCAAATCTTGCAACGTTGGGCGACGTCATACAGTGATGAAATTTTGCACAGCGACGTAAGTCGTGTGACAGTACAATATTTCTTTGTCACTTTCATATATTTCTATATATTTCGATATTTTAACATTATTTATTTTTATAGTATGGATTTCTTTATCCTGAAATAAATACATCTTAATAATGTTAATAAAACTATTCAGTTTGCCATAGAGATTGAAAAGGGCATGAGACTACCGTAAAGTTTAAACTGCGGGACCAGTACTGGGAGAGTGTACATGGGAATATTACACATACACACACCTACTTAAATGTCAGGCCAGAGTGCAGTATTTCAGAGTAAAGGGTGGTATTTCAACCTTTCCCATTATGTACACTTGTACTGAATTGTCAACTGTGATCAAGACCATACGTGTGTTTAAGGATGTATACTGAAAAATTTATATCAGTGATTCTGTTAGACACACACACCCCTGTGAGAGTGTCACCCGCAAATCCTCTAGAGCCCCGCACAACTTTAAAAATCGATAGAAACCGTGCAAAACTCCACTTACACGTTCCCAATTTTGACTTTAGAGTCCCCCCCCCCCCGAACTGAAAATTCTAGCGGAATCTCTGATTTACAA
>JAGDQP010042369.1:0-16569 GCA_022664845.1 Lepisma saccharinum | reverse complement strand
TCCAACTGGGATGAATACCTCCTGATCCCAGTTGCAGCGACGGACACCACTCTTTAGTTGCGAGGCCCAGAGGGCATAGACTGCGCTCTTGACCTAATAACTGCGCACATTGAGTCAACATTTTATATCGCAACTTCAGCAACTAATCACGGATCCTCTACTTCTTCTGACCCCATTCCATCGGAAATAGATACCCACGCCCTCATCGTCGCAAAAGTGATGCCAGGAAACACATTACCCACAATACAAGACAATATGGCACGACCTTAAACGTTGCGTTGTCAAACAATTGACCGAGTGACTACAAAAACTGAATGAGCTCAATCGTGAGTTTTGGACCCTAGCCAATTTGATTGCCAGACCAGACTCCACCAAAAGGTGCCGCCCGCTTCACGATCCACATGTCCGGGTGTAATCTCCTGAAGACAAGACTGAAGTGTTTGAGGATTACCTATAGGTGCAGTTCACAACGAACAATGATATACGACGAGGTCACAATCCACGAATCTCACTATAGTAGGAGCTCTGATGCACACCCCCGGAAGATCCTCACCTGGAGCTTCAACGTCATTTTACAGTGCAGTTACTTTCCGTCACTGTGGAAATTGGTCAAATGTTTCCCAAGCCAAGCAAGAACCAACTGTACCCGCAGAACTACTACCAGATAAGCTTATTATCTGTTGTCAACAAGGTTATGAAGCAGATAGTTCACACCCGTCTGCAACGCCACATTCAAGATCTTACACTCCGTCCCATTAGTTTGGATTCCGTCCAAGATTTGATACAACAATAGCTCAATTGGTATGAGTTAGAGAGGAAATAGCCCTCCGATTCTACCACCGCAGCCAGACCATCGAGATATTCTTGGACACTGTCGAGGTCTCTGACTGTGTCTTCCACAAGTGCCTACTCTACAAATTGTTAGGATGGGCTTTCACCAGCATATGCAACTCGTGGTTGCTATCTAAGACACTGAACATTATCCTTCATATCTACCCACTCTTATGCTCTTTCGGACATAACTCAACTTTCGCTGATACCTGGGACTGCACCTGGATCGTCGCCTCTTCCAACAATACCTGCAGAATTCTTTCAAATAAGCAACCATATGCCTCTTTTCCCTCTACCCAATGCTCAGCAACAATGGACCGAATATGCAAGTCAGACTTCACATCGACCCGATGACGATCCGACCCATCCTCACCTGTGCAGTATCGGCATGGTAACACGGCTCCCCATTTTACCACATCCTTCGTTACCGAGTACAAAACCATCTGCATGATCATTTCGTGACCAGCTATGAGATACATGAATTCAGCAACTTCATAAGAAAAAACTCTCATTACCACTCCTCGCCGGATATTACCTCTCAGTACAGATCCTTTTGAACTCACATCTCACCATCTCCCTACTTACAATTTTACTACCTGGATATAGACGCACTAAGACGCACACACTATATGCCTCTATCAAGTTAATCTGTAACACATCAATCAGTGCATGGTAGCTAGAGCTGTACCGTACTAACTCCCACACAAAACCGCATCAACACCTGAAACAATTATTGATGGAAAGCATGGCCTAAACCAGCCCGAAACATCGCTGCGAGAAAACGCAAAGATTCTTCAGACTATCTGGAGCATAAAGTATCACAGTCACCACTCAAAACGTGATGTTAAAGCCGTAGCGACGTAAGGCAATCTGGGGCCCTGGGCAATTGAACTTAATTTAAGCCCGTTCGCAAATACTATTTGAGCACACACCCTGCTACTGCTGGCCGGAATATCTTAGTTTTCGCGTCTCCAAGTCCCGACAGAGACAGATATTTACCAAGACAGATTTCTTCTCGCTCATTCGCAGTAACCTATACATGAGAGTGATTATTCTAATTGTGAAGAGTCATGCTTATCAGCCATTAGGCAAGCGCACAATTAAGACTCCCCGCTACTCCCTCCCCCACTTTTTAACATTTTTCAAAATATTTCAAAATCTAATAGCATTATCAAAATTTTAAGAAGATACATCTCTAGTACTTACATATTACTATGAAATACGATCTCGAGATCTTGTCCATTGATGAGTGATTCGTTGTCAAAGATTATGACATCACTATTTAATTAACAACGAATCACTCACCAATAGACAAGATCTCGAGATCATATTTGATAGTAATATGTAAGTACTAGAGATGTATCTTCTTAAAATTTTGATAATGCTATTAGATTTCGAAATATTTTGTGAAATATTAAATAGTGGAGGAGGGAGTAGCGAGGAGTCTTAAGAGTTCTGAAACGGCATAGCTATTGTGTCACCGTCTACCATCCATGTGTTCCATTGACTGATATTAACAAGTTATTATTCACTTGTGTCGGCGACAGGTAGGTGCCGTTCGGCAGGTGGGCCCGGGGTGTGGGCACCGCTATTCCCCCTTTCGCCACCACTACTTAAAGCCTCCATTTTAATTTCAAACTAAAATAAATTTAGACAATTGTATTAAATGCATTGTTTATAATTATTAATATTTAATTCAATTTCGAAGAACCTCATACAAGGAATTTCCTTCTGTATACACTAATGCGAAAATTTAAAGTAGGCCTAACATGTCTTCTTTCTTAAACTAGAAATAAGCACGGATTCTAAAACACTCTCAAAGTTAGCTCCATTTGGGCATTAAAATGGTTTAATACAAAGCAATACTTGCTGAAAATACTATCCTAAGTTAGCTTAAGAATTGCTTCAATGTAAGAGACACATAAACATCATGAACCACAACCACAGATTATAAAAACAATTCTTTCTTCTTCTGTCTTAGAGCTGATTTTCATGTACGCTTGCGTTGAATACTTTACTTGCGATTAGGGTAAGTAGTCAATTGAAATACGTGTTTGAAGACCCCCTACTACGTGTTCTACGTGTAACATGTATTTCAATTGGCTACTCATCCAAATCACAAACAACGCAAGCTTTCATGAAAATCAGCCCTTGGCTCTCTTTACGTCACTACCAGGTTAGCATCAGCAACACTAGAAGAAAAGTTAATACATTCTGAAATTGTCTCTTTTCAATTGACCATATAAAATGTTCCTGTGAACTGAACATCGAGTTCTACGTTACGATACTGGAGTGACTACTTAGTATCGATAGATAAATGCCACAGCAAATATTTAAACTCGTTTGTCGACTTACAGGTTAATCGAATATGGACCAAATTTTCAGTTATCTCTCAGTTTTATATTTCTTATCGTTGTGCGGTCCGTTTTTGATTCGTCTTAATTCTTACCGTACTCTGCATACTATAAATAATATTTACGTTTCTTTGCAAGAATTAAGACATAAATCAGAAAGAACACGAGCCGCATAGCGATATCAAGCGTAAAAAATTAAATTAGAATGGAAAATTTGGTCCATATTGATTTAGACTGGAAGTGGACAAACGAAATTATGTATCCTCTCCGCTACCTGACTTCATATAATCATGAAATTTTCAATGAGAGCAGTCAGACCAGTAGCACTTTCAGATAGAGGTCATTGGAACTGAACTTGTTGAACACACCATTTTATTCCTTTCCTTTCTATACTCTTGAACGCCAACTCAGAGTGTCTCATTTCTGTTAAGAAACAAAAGCAGTTTACTTAACACGTGCATTGTTTTGTTTTTTAACCTTATATTGCATAAAACAGCAATGGTTATTGGAGACCTAACGAAAAACCGTTAGATAGGTCATTGTGCCTATACTCAACGCTGTGATTAACGACACTACACGGTTTACCACTTAAGAGAAAGTACATTCTGCGGATTGAAGATATGACAAGTAGACTTTTTTTTAGGAAACAAATCATATCAAATAGAAGGCAGAAAGTAAGAGTGACGATTCACCTCGTTCGTGATTCCCTCTTTACAAAAACTTAAGTTTTCATCTCCTGCAATTACTTAGAAAAAAAAATAATAACACAGCAAGTTCTAGTGTTATGAATAGGTTTTTAGAACCCAGTAACACACAAACGTTGAAAATACGTGCATTAAACGTTAGTACCGAAACGTTATGTTAACGTAAATGTACCGAAATGTCCACCTGTTCAACGGTTTATTCGACGTTGAATAATGGTTGTGAAGAAACGGGTTTAATTTACCAAAACAGAGCATGAATGCTGTCTTGGTATACACACATTTAGTTTCATTTTATATGTTGCTTTTATCACGATATACGGTGTTAATTTTCCAATAGTAAATGCGCGGCTGCTGTGGGGTTCGAACACAGGAACGTTCTGCACTTCTTGTTGGTAGCTCGATGCGTTGACGACTTATCCAAAAATCCACCTGAAGAGGCCACTACTCTTTTACTGTATCGTTGAAATTAAATGGTAGTTGGAATATAGTTTAAAATTCAACCTTTTTTTTTTTTCAAATTAAAACATGCAAAATATAGTTATTTTCATTGTATTTGCTTTTAATTATAATGTTTAAGCAATTAAAATCGAAATACAAGTGTGAAACGAAATCTAGGACATAGTATGAATGATCGTCAAAGTACGTCAATTAACGTCGTATCAACGAAATTATAACTTCGTTGAAATATGGTTTAAAGTTCAATTTTCAACGTGGAAATGAGAACACCAAAATTAGTTTGTGTCATTCAATAAGTTTTTAATTATGTTTTTTGACATACCGGTACCGTAAACCAGAGCTACTTTAGGCAGGTTTTAGGACATTTTTAAGCCTGTCCTTTTTGTGTATGATTTTTTCAACACAGAAACTATTCAAAATTGACAATATGGCTTTTGTCTACGTGAATGCAAATAATAATAATAATAATAATAATAATAATAATAATAATAACTTTTGTAACCTTTACCACTTTTCCAAAACAAATGTGTTTACTGGGTGCCAAAGGAGCCCCACGGTATGTTTTACGGTAACATTAGTAAAAAAATGCATTAAAGAAAATCTATTAGACCAAGTTGAAAATAACATATTGAATACAAGTTGTATTAACGTCTTATCTACGTTATGACGTCTTTGTTGCAATATGATTTTAAAATAAACGTATTTTTTCAACCGATAACGATTAATCAACGAAATGAACCTAAAATCAACGTTGAAAACACGTATGTGTTCTACAGGGGAATTGGAAATAGGATGAGTAATTAACAGAATGAGCCACTATTTGCAGAGCACTAACTTTAAATTGGTTGTCGCACGCTTCAATCATAAAATTAAAAGTATGTTAATCTACAAGGCCAAGGTAAGTATTCTAACTCCTGATCCAAAATCACTCACCTCGGCTGTAGCTTCTTACCTTTCTCTTCGTTCAAATCTTTCTCCAAAAACTACAGCCAAAGTACGACAACGGTTTCGATACTTTCCATATTTGTCGGGGTTCTATCATGATGGTACTAGGGAAGTACAAATCGCAGTATATTCTCTGTTATTAGCTTAAAGCAAATCAATTCAACTTTCAGTCGATATTCAGTTGTTGATGTTTTCTGGTTCTTTACTTACTACCCTTATGTTAAGAGAACGAAACCGCTGCAGTGCCAATAAACTGTGAAAACAGTGGCAAACATTTATCTGTTTTATTAAGATTCTTAGGGCTGCTTTTATTGCAAGCGTGCTTGTTTTATTACGTGTTCTACGTGTAAGGGCTGATGTTCTTGAAGGCTTTCTTTGCTTGCTCTGCGTGCGATTTGGGTGAATAGCAAATTGAAATATGTGTTACACAATAACGGGCCTTAAAACACGTGTTTCAATTGGCTATTCACCCAAATCGCAAGCAACTCAAACTTCCATGAATATCAGTCCTAAAGGTTGATCTTCATGAAAGCTTGCGTTGCTCTCTTTGCTTGCCATTTGGGTGAATAGCCAATAAAACACGTGTTTCAATTGGCTACTCACCCAAATCGCAAGCAACGCAAGCTTTCATGAGCATCAACCCTAACACGTGTTTCAATTGGCTCCTCACTCAAATCGTAAGCAAGGCAAGCAACGCACGCTTGCAAGAATAATAGCCCTTATGAGAAGCTAAAACTTTTAACCTTGCGTTTCTGCAATACAATAGTTAGTTCATGGCATCTAGTTCACTCTGCCTGTAGGCCATAATAGGTACTAATTCAATCATTTTAGTTTCAGCATTTATGATTGGTTAAGAGATTATAATAAAGTCTTTTGCCACATCTTTTAAGTTGGCCTTCAGTTTAACTAGGTAGATTTTTTCTGGAATTTTCCTGACGTATGATATAATATTATTGCCCTGTAAGTTGACCACCAGTCTAGTTTGGAAATGCCCACATTATATTATTCAGTGTTTCTTTCAGGGAAAATGTACAGTTGGGTATTTTAGATCGTCAGATGTGGTAAAAAAGGGAGACAGAGCGTAATTGTAGCATAACAATGAATGAACTCTTGTTTTTACAAAATTTATTATTTATAATTTGAGTTGATTGACTCAGTCTGGGGGTAATACCCCCCGGTCACCCTCTGAAAGAAACACTTGTATTATTGAAAATGATATGATAAACTGATATATTATTGAAACGCACTACTCTCATGCTTTACTATATATATATGTCCATCTGGACTATTTAAGTTGCGGTTTGTATGTGAAAATAATTATTCAGAGTTCTTGCTTGAATAGTTCTTCACTATAAGTTAAATACATACAAATTCTGCATTGCGTTCACCACAGAAAAGGTAAGAAACGAAAACAACTTAATCAAAGGAAAGTACGCCAAGAAATCCAAGCAGACAAGTCTTCGATTTGTAGGCAAGATTGTAGGATTTCCCCCTTTCTGTACAAATCTTCCCTGGCTCTGTTTTCCGATACATACCCCTAACTCTAACATTATTATAAACGGACCTAAAATTCGGTATTCTCAGTTGTGCTGTCTCCTCTTTGAAAAATTCGATAATTGAGCACTGATGAACACCATTGAGGCGAAATAATGGCATCTGAATAAAAAGTTAATACAGTAATTCGTTTCGAAGTCAGTGCCTATTTGATTGACACGCTCTGTTGAGTATAAGGATACAGCATTCCTTATCTGTGTCACCGTAGGCGTCAGTACACAGACGAAGAAACTTGTGTTAGCTAATGATATTTTGATGACAAAACCACCTGATTAATGGATCAAAATTATCCATTATTTTGTTTTAACTCCGCATATATTTTATGAAAATGTGTCCTTTACAAACAGGCATTTTTTGTGGCACGTTGTTGCCACAAAAATTGCAAATAGTGGAACTTATTAATTTTTAATTAAGCTATGCAGACGAAAGACTATTTTGTTGGCACCACCAAAAAGTTTCAACTTGTTCCATTTTAGTGACATTTGGCTGCAAAACGTTTGTGGCATCTTCTGTACAGAATGGAAAGGCCTTTGCAAATGGGTAACTTTTTGTAGGTACGGCAAATGGTTGTAAGTGACAACAGTTACAAGTGGTTACACACGAACCAGACTTTTGTTGCAGTGTCTGCATTTATTTCACCATACCTCGTGCTTGCAACACTTGTCGTCCGTCTGGAATATCTTGTTGAAACACGTCTGCTCCATTCTGAACACGAGTTGCTCACCACAAAAAATATTTCAACACTCTGTTTTCTAAAATGAAACAAGATGAATTTTTTTTTATTGTGTAGACAAAATAGTCATTCGTCGGCAAGGATTCGTTGTAAATCAATATGTTCCATTCCTTGCCACTTTTTTGTGGCAACAACGTGCCGGAGAAAGGTTGCCCGTCTGAAAGGGTCCTTGAGCATATTTCGCCTATTTTGAAAATCTAAAACGAGTTCGATAATAACACTTTAGTTGTGACTTCTATATATTTAAAAAAAATGAAAATTAAACGCATGGACAAGGACTGATGTATTAGAACCGCATGTATTATGAAATGGTTAGTATTAACATTTTGTATTTATTTTGTTCACGTAATATTCGTTATACAAAATAATTAATGTGCGTGGAAACAAGTTGAAACATGTGGACAAGAATTGGACGTTTAACTACCGGAAAATGGAACTCCATTCTCCTGTTTTGTTGACAGTTGCTTTACCACTAGAACCATTATGTTTAAATTATTTATTTGACTTTCGATGACATGATAAAATAATGTTTCAATTCAATAACTTGTTCTCTACCTTTATCGCCTTGTATCTGTTCCAGAATCAACAATCTTAAACTTGGCCTAATTTGAAACTCCTAGTCCTAATAGTGCCAATTTACCTTTTCTTAAATGATCAATTTTTTTAACAACATATAAACCAAAACTTTAAATTTACCTTTCCCAATGAATCAATTTGTAGGTATGTTTAATTTGAAACAGATCTCTGCAGCAACAATACCGTATTCTACAAAATTATCTTCTTAACCTGCAATGATTTTTCTTCGAACTCTAATGCAGACAAGAAGTTCCGTTATGTTGTAGTATTCTCTGTTTCTTTGGCTTGAGTTGATTTTTTAGCATTTAACCATCTCTTTCTCAGGTCGGGATAGTGTAAGGGGAAAAATGTGAAAAGTAAATTGGTCGAAGACCTGTTTGAAGGTATCATCCCAGTATTAGTCTACTGTGACATTGGAAATACTCTGAAGGAACCTTAGTCAGAATGGTAGACTGTTAAATTCGAAGCCAAGACCTTCCGAATGTAAAGCTAATGCTCTATCAACTGTGCTACGTGCGCTTGGACTGACAGTCTCGTTATTTAATTGTCATACTGTGTGCAAGATGCCTCAATATTAACTATTTAAAGGTAAACTTCTCAACCACGACTACCTGTGTCACAAACCGCTGACGAATTCTGATGACGTCAAGACGATAACAGTTTCCTGGTAAAAAAAAATGGGGAAAATTAAGGAACATCTGTGTAAAATTCAATTTGAACCTACTCCACCTTATCAGTAGAAACCTGCATTCAGCCTTCAGCGACCACCACCGGCAATTGGTAGAAGTGATATTGTCATTAAACTGAAATTGACTTCTCATATGGCCAAAGACAATAAAAATATAATGATTTTTTTTTATGACAGAAATAAGAAGACACCATTGATTTCTATCTAACAGCGATTCTGGACTGATCGATGGCATAAAAATTTTTATGAATATATGAAGCCAGTGTCAGGGAGTGGAGGAGACAGTTAATCTCGATCTTCTACTTTTCGTCTAAATAAATATAATATGTGTACAGTCCAGGCGTACATAACTCAAGAGTTAAGACAAATCCAGAAAAGGACCGCACAGCGATAACAATCATGAAAAACTTATTTAAAACTGAAAATTTGGTCCATATTGGATTACGCTAGAAGTGGACCATGGAGGAAAATGTTTACTTTGGCGTCTATCTTTCGACACTAGTCGACCACTCTAGTATCGTTACCTAGAGCTCGATGGTAGGCACAAGAATGAATAATATCAAGAGTCCTAGAACGTTTGGTTCAGATCTCCGCTTTCCAGTATGTGATACTTCTAGTAGAAGTTTTAAAAGAACAAATGTGCCAATTTTATAACATTAAGTACATAAAAAACAACAATAACCAACCCTTGCCATTCGTTCCTTTTATGTAAAGAAAAGATAATGCATTGAACTGCAGAATACAAAATTAATTTGGTCTCCTGCATATTCGAGAACTCACAGACGCAATGTTATATCACCATAAAGACTGGGGGTGATCTTCCCTTCGCCAGCTTATAATGGCCTCTTTCTCAGACAGACGGCTTTTATGAGCAGTGACGACCGTTTGATGTCCTTCTAATGGACACACATCGTATGTAATCTGTCATCTATGCATATAAACAGTTGCGTCGTTTCGCACGTTCACAATGGCTTTCGGTATTTCCTTCCCTCTGTATTTTTTATTCTCTTTTATTTTGCTTGTTTCCTGTTTTCTCTTATTAAAATACGAGAAATTTAAACACACAAAGAGATAATATGCAGTAAATAAGTAACAAGGAAATATTCAAAAAACATACACACACAAACACCTGGCAGTCTCTTTGCTCAACATTGCTTTTTTCTCTCTAATCTTTTTCATTTTTTTCTGCGATTATAGTTTATCGGCGAAAACTAATTAATTTTTATCTGTGTGCTTTATCCGTGAGTGTACTTCACTCCGTTGTATACGTAAATAATCTCTCTTTAGGTTTTAGCAGCAAGTGGTGGGAAGTCAAAAATTATCTACACTTTTCATTCTACAATTTATTTACATGAAGCTATGGTTTCATTATGCACATTATTTTTCTACGTAATCTCCCTCCTTATCAATGTAATTTGCCCAACGGTCAACAAGCTTACGTATTTCTCCCAAATAAAAGTTTTCGGTTGGTCGTGAAGCCACGTTTGCACCACTTTTTGCACGTCTAAGTCTGTGAGAAATCGGCGAACTCGCAAAGCATTCTTGAGCGGCCCAAACAAGTGAAAGTCAGATGGAGCTAGGTCTGGGCTGTAGGAGGGTGTTCCAGTAATTCAAATTTCATCTTCTTGATGGTTTCAATAGTGTGATGAGCCGTGTGTGGCCGTGCATTGTCATACAACATCAAAACGTTTTTGGGACAACAGACCTCGGCGTTTGTTGCGACTTCCTGGCTTCAGCTTCTTTTCCAACATTTCACTGTAACTCGCACTGTTGATGGTAGTTCCCTTTTCCATAAACTCTCCCAATATGGGCCCCTTTGTGTCCCAAAGAGGAGTTAATATAACGTTTCCTGCAATGGCCCAGACTTGAATTTTTTCTTCGTCGAAGATCCAGGGTGTTTCCACTCCATACTCTGGCATTCTTATTCTGGCTCATAGTGATGCACCCATGTTTCATCTCCGGTCTAGGAATTGTTTGAGGTATCTTTGGAAAGGTCTGGACGAGACGAGTTCAAAACCTTTATCGTTCATCCAGATTACAGGGGTGGTTCTAACAATTCGTTCATTACCAGCGTGTACCCTGCGGTGACTGGTAACGTTCGCTGCCTTGTAATCAGTGGGTCCAGGGTTCGATTCCCGGTGGGACATATGTGGTTAGGAGCCTACGTTAAGCTGTAGGTCCCGTCCTTAGAACATCATCTTCACCGATGAAAGGCAATGGCAAACCACTATCGGTTCACCATGCTTATTGTTACTATGTCATTTTCTTTCTTGTTCATTGTTGAAAGAGCTACATTGTTATAGTTTTGTATATTCACTACAACAATCAAACGATTATGAAGAAAAATGAAAATAAAATATCGGTAGAGATGAATGTCTTGCAATGGTTATGAACTTTCTTCCCTGAAAGTTTGAACTCTCTAGGCTTGAATTTGTAGGACTAGCATTGTAATTTCGTACAACGAGAAAGATACATAAGAGATGTACGGAGGTAGTGCTGCCATATATAATTAGATATCGTTGCTTTAAACTAACCTCAATTCATTTTTAAACATTGTATTAGGTTAACACAAATATTTTACCTGTGAATATAGTCATACTGCGACAAACAACAACTAAAATATGTACAAAACACCAGAAACAGAATATTAATCCCGATAAAGGCCTCCTATTTCATAATTTTGGATTACACGGCACCATTTTCAGTAATGAATTCCACCATCATAGAAAATAGACCATTACATACCGTGAACCAAAGTTAATATTACAATCTAAGAGAGAAAAATCACTTTGGAATGTTAAAGCAACGGTTATTAACCTCAGCTCGACAATATCCCCGCTACAGTCATAACTAAGGCTAAAGAAGTGTGCATAGAATTAAGATACCTTAAAACATGACCACATGAAAATCCTGAGTATTGCTCGACTCCGCAATGATCTGGTCATGAATGCATATACATTCTGGACGCCATTTTATCTCTAGAAAACTATAACAGATCATAATAAACTTGCAAGTGGGCGGTCTTTTTAACTTGCATTATACACACTCACACTTATGTACTTAGATTCACACACTTTAACGGAGACGTGAATATATAGGGTATTATATGAACAAAAGGAAATCAGCCCATTAGAATACTTGAATTGCGCCATTCCACTGCAGTAATAATTGTAGCAGACGAAATCAACTGTATTACAGCTCTTTCTGAATATTAGTGCTCATCACGGCCGCCGTTTATTATCCTAGTGGTATTTTATGCTCCCCATCAGAAAGGTGGGAAAGTGGGGTGGGGAATTTCCCTGAACGACGAAAACCGCCTTCATTCTCGTGGATATTGCTCGTATTAAAACGATGCCATTACCCATTTTAATGTGGTTAAGGGTGACTAGTAGGAGGGAGGGGGGGAGGAACTTCTATATTGCTGTTGCAAATCAGAAAACGCGGACGACCTGTTAGATCAATATCGGAAACTGTAAGAGAAGAGACTATTTTCCCCCATCCCTTCCAACAAAGCTTAGAGGTTTTAATATTATGATCTCGCTATGTCTCCCTTCTCTTTTTAAAACAAAATTCTCTTAAAAAAGAGACAGGGGGAGAAATACGTAAAAGGAGGGAGATAACCCCTTGACATTTAGGAGGGTGCTGCCAGCAATAATTTTTCACCTTCCATTAGGAGTGTTATAATAGAAGTAGTAATGCGTTTGTTTCGCACTTGTTACAGCGCCCGTTGGGAATTCTGAGCATTCATTATATATATATATATATATATATATATATATATATATATATATATATAATCTCCCCTTCATTTTTATTTTTCTAACATTTTTTCAGTCTCCCCGTCCGACAAAACTACTACAGTGTTTCATACTTTTTTAAAAAGTGTAGGGATGAAACTTTTGACTATGTGAAGTAATGCAGACGCAAAATGAAGGAGAGCGTATATGAAAGCTGGTGTTTGTTTAGGAACTGTGTATGTTGACTGGTGTTCTGTCTGGAAGAAGGTTTATCACTCGACGATCTCTGGGGCAAAGTGAATCTATCATGCTCTGCTACTGCCTTCTAGTTGCATGAGATGACATCCCAAGGATAGAATCTACCTACATTTTAGCAGTCGCATACCAATAGAGAAAGAAATTAGTGAATTTGAATTCCATTTGTGGCCTTTAGGTATCTAAGACTCAGGCCAGAATAGGGGAGGGGAAAAGATTCGGGAAGGTGTCGGCCAGGGCCTATGTTAAAGGCGCCATTTGACTTAGGGACTTATTGTGACTTAGGAAAACTCTCAGTCAGGATAGTCGGTCGTTGGGATCGAACCCACCATCTCCCGAATGCTACGCCAACGCTCTACCACTAAGCTACGTCGACTCGGTAGAAAGAAATTAGTGACTGGTCATAACTTCTTCGGAAGTCGTCGTGGCTCTGGCGGTAGCGTGTCTGACTACGAATCGGGCGACCCGGTTTCAAATCCCAGCCAGAAAACTGCAGACTTTTCTCGTAGTGCTCCCATGCCTGGCGCTCTTAGATGCACTCAGCTTGCAATCAAATTGAGTACCAGAACGTCCTTGGTATTTCTGGGCACCTTGCGAGGTAAAGTAGGTCGAGGGTGGGACTGACCAGCACACATCAGTTCATGCGTAGGTCCAAATTATATGGATCGCTGCTTCCACATTCCCCATGTGTCGTCCACGGGGATAGGGCATCGTATAGGGGATAGCTTTACGTTTTTTACCCTAACTTCTTTACTTCTTATGCAACATTGTTACTAGTAATGATTTGTGTTTGAGGGAATGATTAATCCATTTATTTATTAATGACAGTTAGTAGAATTAAGGTGCCTTATACCAAGCAGTCATAGCTCACTTGTTCGAGCGTTGGCTTTGCATTCGGGAGGTTCTGTGTTCGATTCAAGCAGCTGGTATTCCTGACTAAGGTTTCTCTAGTTTTTCTCCTTACCCACACCAGGATGGTACTTCAAAACTAGGGTTTGGCCGACTTCCTTCCCACATCATCTCTCATCCTTATCCTGCCGTGAGTCATAGTTGCCTAATGTCCATAAATTCAATTCAGTTAAGGTGCCTCATGTGATAATGCTGATGGGTGTTCTGCCCGGAAGAAGATCTATGATGTAAAGGTCGCTGGGTTAGATAAACCGATGGTGGTTTGTAACTTCCTTCTATCGTATGAAGATTACGTTCGAACAAAAGTGGGCTCCACTGGGTGTCGAGCTCTAGACTACTTGATTGCAATGCAGCGAACTTTATCATTTATCCACCGGTGTGCAGAGATACTAATGCTGAATGTCATTCGTACATCATGTAAGACATTTGTGGAAGTAACAAGCAAAACCACACATGTCCATTTTTGGTTAAAAAAATATATATTTATTCTTTTTAAGGCCTTAATGAAAAGCTGTAGTGGATTCATGCAAAATAATGATATCAAGTAAGTACATATTATGATGGGATGAATACTTTTCTCGGAAAATCACTTTGTATTATTCGATTGCAACTCTTTATTCAGGTCTTAAAACGAACAAAATTTTTTTATATAAAAAAAATGGACATGTAAGGTGTTTGCTTGTTATCTCTTCATTTCTGTATTTATTACTTTATAAGTCTATTCACTCATTCTACGATTGGTTCACTGAAAAACTATTATTGAGTGTTTAAACTGATTTGAGTGGGTAAAGTCAGATCTTTATATATTTATACATTTAATAGGTCATTTATTCATTCTTGTACTTGTGGGTGTCATGTATCAATGGACCATGCACAGAATGTTACTCTTAATGAAAGATATTCATATGTTCATATTTAATCAACAGATAAATAATTAATTCAAATATTCATTCACTGAGTGACTCATTCATTCGTTCATATAATTCAGCGTAATTCGTGTATCTCATCTATCAAGAAGCTATGTAGATTTTGGAAATTAATGTATGCTGATCCCACAATGCCACAAATGGCATTAACGAAAAAAATAAATCGAGGTAATCTTTTATATATACCCCAAATATATGCGACACAAAATTGTCATACACAGACAATTTAAGGTCTAAGGTTTCTTTGTACAAAATATGATAGTCTCTTCCATCCATTGGATTCTGGATACCTCGTGTGTTCTTTATCTAACACATTCACGAATGTCTCCCCCATTTCTTTAAATGAGTCGGTCAGCTGCTCTCCTCATTCATGTAGCTCCTGTTTCAATTCATTTCTCCATCTTGAATTCTGATCGTCTTCTAAATCTCATTTGTCGTCCATCTCTTGTCTGTCTTCTTTTGTGACCGACCCATCTCCACTTCATCTTAGCAGTCTTGATTTATCTTTGTTTGAGATCGAGTCCACTCATTTGTCTTCCTGTTCTTTCTATATATTCCCAGCATGCATCTCTCTATTCCTCTTTGGGAAACTCTTAATCTTGGAGTCGTTTGCATATTCAATGTTTAGTTTAGTTTAATCTTCAAATATAGTTTAATCTTCAAACAAGCTTCATGCCATTTTACATCTTCTATTCATACACAAATTTAGTTGATGTTTGCATAAAATGAGTGCGAAATACGTTATTTTATTGGAGTATTATTAACGTTTGACGTGTAGTCAGTCATTGGTGTTCATTGGCTACAGAAAGGGCATTGGTATGAGAAAGGTTAAAGTGGGTTCCGAACCGTTACATTCAATGGAAACTAAACCCGAGATTCCTTCCTTGCAATTCAATGAGTAAAACGACTCGTCAACCCTCCAGGCATTTTTGTTTTTATAATCTATCTGTTTCTTTATCATGCAGTTCAAGCGATCCAACGAAACCAGTTAGAAGACGAAGTATCGTAGATTTGCGACATAATTTTATTTTTTTTTAATTTGGTCCACATCTAGTGGTCCTTTGGCTTCCGATAGTCATTGAGTTACTGCATTATTAGTGTCAGTAATCCTGGACATGTATGCATCCCACCAAACACAAAAGTAAGAAGGGTTATCTAACAAGACGGCAAGTAACAAGATTTACAAAGTAAGACTGACTTACTACACTTGTCAACATGATTTATTTTTTACAAGAAATCTGAATACTGACTCTAACGTAGTTCGTCATGCTGAATTCAAATATGTAATCAGAATCTTTCCACCAGGCATAGTTTTTTTGTGACAGTCACTTTTTATATAATATACTTCTATACATGAGTCTTTTTTTGTTTCAATTTTTAACATTAGAAAACGATCTAAACGTGAACCTCTTAAAAGAATATATCTAAATACCGCGTTAGCGAATCCTGAAAAAGTGTGTTTACCTCCGGTGCATATCAAACTGTGACTTATGGAAAAAATGTAACATCAATTTATATAAATTCTGCTGCATTTATATATTTAAAATAAATTTCCCAAAGTTAGTGATGCGAAGCTGAAGGAAGAAATTTTTATAGGGCCACAAATTAGATTACTAACATTGGATGATGAACATTTTGAGAAACTGTTAAATCCCCTGGAAAAAGCAACGTGGGAATCATTCAAAAGTATCTTTTGTACTTTTCTTGGAATTCATAAAGCAGACAACGATCGTGAAATAGTGCGTGATTTTGTGAATTCATACAAAGCTATAGGATGTAACATGTCTTTAAAACTCTACTTCCATTAACATCCTAAATAAGCTGGTGAGACGAGACCTACAGTGTTTGGTAAAGTGAGCTCCGAACCACTCCGTTCAACAGACTCCGGCGGGAAATAACAC
>JAGDQP010042368.1:0-16569 GCA_022664845.1 Lepisma saccharinum | reverse complement strand
AAATATTAGGTATTTCAATTAATGGATGAACAACTTTGTCTCACTTGATCACGAATTAAACTACTGAACAAAGTCCAAAATGTAATTCAATTGTCAGAATTTAAAGAACTTGACAAGTTTCTAACTGACGATTTGTAAGAATGTTAAAAGTAAAACCTATCGTTGAATTGAATTGGATTTTATTTTAAGGCCTTTAAGCAACTTTGGCTCAGTCAATATGGAGAATTGGTGGAATCAAGAAGGTAGGAGGAAAGGGGAGAATCCCGAGAGAACCCACGCACACGGCGTTTGTCCAGCACAAGGCCACAATTCTTTAAACCGGCCAAAATCCATGAGTTGGCGTCGTTAATAGTCAAAGGCTTCATCTTGTATGAAAACTATTTCCATTCAAATTTGTGATCTCAAATTAATTTACATATAGACAGTTTCCTTCATTTGCTTGCGTTCCAGAACAAAAATGTCTCTTGAAAGACAGGAGCTTGTTACGCCGAACGGCCGTAGCAAAGTTACTCGAGCGTTGTTTTCGTATTCGAAAGGTCGTGAATTCGCCCCAAACAACCTGCCATCCTGATTTAAAAAATGTTCTTAGCCATACCAGGTATCTTTAAGCTCAAGGTACCTGTAAGATAGGCCTTAGCTGACTTTCTTCCCACATCCTCGCCTACTCCATCTCGCTCTGAGCCAAAGATACCAAAAAGCCATCAATGAAAATTCAAATTCAACAAACACCTTGTTTCTTATAACATGCTGGAAAAGGAACAAAATGGATTCCCCGGTTGTCAACCAAATGCTCTACCATTGAGTTTGTGCATATGGAGTACACCTTGCGTTTAATTTTGAATTATTTACTCCGTGTAAACATAGATTCATTTCGATTCAAGGAGTTTTGTAGCTTTTTCTACTCTCTACTACGCTATCTTTGGACTATCAAAGGTCTTCTGATTCATCCTTCATTCATGTATGATTGAATTGCTTGTAAGCTGTGTGATGCATTTCAACACTCATCTTCCTTTTTCCATCTGGATGTGGCTTAAATCTGCGTTATCCAGAACTTGACATTAGTCTTATAGTAAATAGTCCTCAGGTAAAGAAAGATATTGTTTAAATTTTAAGCTAAATTTTGAAAGGTAAATACACTAAGCATTTTTCTTTTTTTTTTTTCAAATAGATTTTCTAGATTTGGTTCTTTTTTGTAAATAAGTTGTTTCGGGCTGCTACCATGCATATAAACCCCTATGTATATTAGATTGCACAAAAAATTTGTTTACTTTTTAAGATGGAGCCGTTATGGGATCTAGCCATATTTGATTTCGGAATTCAAATGGGTTAATTTCAGAATCCAACTCAATGCCCTTTAGATCCCCATGTGTGAAATATCATCAAAATATTAAGTTTTTGTTTTCATTTTAAGATCTTTCGGGCTGCCTAAAATTCCAGAATTCAAAATATTTTACTTTGGAATCGAACTCACCGCTCTTCAGGACTTCCAGAGGAGGAATTTAATAAAATTTGAATAATTTCTTCTTGAAAAATGAAGTCGTTTCGGACCGCACTCATTTTGGGTTTTAGAATTCAAGACCTTTCGCTTCACAATTGAACTTAAAACTCTTTAGATCCCTATAGCTATGGATTCAATAAAAAATTATGTTCGTTTAAATTAATTAAAATAGAAATGAAAACAAAAACTTTCAGTGTGAGTTCGTGTTCGGCATAACCGTATCCTCCATCACAAATACTGTGGATCCGTAATCTCCATTATAAATACTGCGTATTCGCATTCTTTTTCACAAATACTGTGTATCCGTATAGGCCTACTCCATCACAAATACTGTGTATCCCTATTCTCCATCACAAATAGGCAACTATGAATGCTCATTATCCATCACAAATTTCTCTCGTAGTGAAAAACGTAAGAAGCGAGTGAAAATAGTTTTTAAATTCTCATAGTTTTATTTTATCATTTCGTATTAGTTTACAGGTTTTTTTTGTCTATGATCTGTACCCATCAGAAGTCTCAGGGAAGACATCACTCTGTGAACACACTTTCCCAGCAAGGGCATGGAGTTCGTGGCCTTACCTTTCGGGGTTATACCATCTTGACATTCTCGTAGATCTAAGAAAAATCATGAAACATTCTTATTGTCAGTCAGGGTGGCCAGTGACTCAGTGTGAATATGTTTCTAATCTGCGTGAGATGCCAGCGACCTTCGTGGCTAGACTATGTAGGGTAAAAACCTTGAAAAATATTATCCATATGCTACAGACATATTTCAACGTTCTTCATAGATAGGAATCAAACTGAATGTTGATTTATAGCGCCTATTGCTGGCATTGCAGTTTATATCCTAACTATTGAATCCTTGTATTGTATTATCATGTTATATACCGGTGGTCAAAGTGACCTCATATGCGGGTGGGTGTATGTGTGTGTGTGATTGTTTTCGCTCTTTACTTTCACTAAACCAACTTATTACGTAATTAAATACAAAACACATTCGGTTATGTTGACAAGCGAAGCGGGGTTTCGGTGAGTTAATGTTAATGATTCATTTGCATTTAGAGTTTCTATTTATGTTCCCAAAAAAACGTTTGTAAAATACATCATAGGAGAATACTAAATCTTCGAGAAATTACCAGGACGTTGAGACTAGTTGCTTACAGTGAGGTGCATGTGTTCATTTGGCCACAAATAGAAGACTGTAAGTAGTTTGTTTTTCTTTCCTTCATTTGTAGTCTGTCATCGTGCGATTATTTTTCTTACTTTTAGATAAAGGTCTTGAAGAAGAGTATTTACTGCAAATACACGTTCAGCAATGACCTTCACACTTCAAATCACTTCCGTAACGATGATAGCGCATTGCTAAGTGATAGATCTCGTAAACAGGTTCTATCTAAGGCCCTGCATTTGCATAAGAAAAGGAGCAAAAATATGGAAGTCTATATTACATATATACAATGCAGGTAACGTTGCTAGCAAACAACATGAGATGTTAATGAATTGTAAAAGTATTTAAGCGAGGCATTCGTTAAACCTAGATTTAGGTCCAACAAGTGTAGACGAATTATCTGTTTAGAAGTTGAACCGTGTGTAGAAAACACACCGTAACTATATAAGTTCTCTTAGTGTACACATTGTACCAAAAGGTGGCAGCACATGAAATTTGTTGATAGCAATGCAAATGAAGTACTGACATCTATTAATGTAACGGGGAGACTTAACAGTTCATGGCGATATGTGCTTTTCAAGCAAGGTATAACGTCTACAAAAATCATTATTCTTTTGTGCGAAAAGTATTTCGTATGCAACAGTTTTCCTGTCTAAAAAATACACACACACAGAGAGAGAGAGAGAGAGAGAGAGAGAGAGAGAGAGAGATCAAAGACTATAGTTTCTTGCTGAAGAAGTAAAGATTGGTAACCTTTTCCAATAACCTTCCGACTGAAATATAGGAAAGCAAATTGTAGAAGCTGATGTTCGTATGATGAATTGTGACGAATTGTTGATGTTGACGCATTCAATAATAATAAAAAATGAATATAATTCAAGGTCACCGCTTTACTAGATGACAAGTGCTTCTGTCATTAAGTTAAAGATGTACACATCTTCTTTCAATATTACCATCACAGAACGATATCCATGTATCATTCTAAAAAAATCTACCTGCCACTACAGTGGATTAATACGCTTCCATTTCCTTATCTGCTCTATCAATATGAATTAATAAGAAGACATGAAAGAAACAAAGAGATAGATACAATTCCTTGCTGAGTCATTCTGATGCGATGAAAATTACTTCAGCTGATGATTAAGTACGAATTGCTTCACGATTAATGCCTTTTACATCAAGCAAGACCAGCAAAAAATAAAGTACAACGTGTGGCGCGTGTTTCACAGCAATTTTTTTGTGCTTGTCTCCTCCTTGCAATAGTTACAAGAGTCACGTAAACACGTACGGTATTCGAAATTACGTAACTCGCTGAACAGCTAAATCTTTGCAACAACAGTAGAATATTTTTATTCACATATCCACGCGAATGCATTAGTCACGCCCACTTCAACATAATGCAAATTCCTTTAGCCAATAAAGAAATGTCCAAGCAGAATGAAAGCAGGTTTGTGCTTCGCTAATAGAATTTTTAAGTCATACTGTAAAATAGTTGTGGCTAGCGCACGTTCGTTGATATGTCAATTAACAGAACAAACTAGACGAATCCTGCTGTCTAATGCAAAAACAATAGAGTGTTCTAGTCGACAAATGAGGAGGAAAGAGTTTTCATATTGTGTGTGAAGTGTTGTATTATGAGTGGATATTTCTTTCGAAAAAAAAAAGTATCCTGAGATCGTTGGGGATACCATATCTTCATATTATTGGTTCAACCAAGGCACCGCCTACTGTACAACGTAGTGCTTGATTGTGAATGTAAGTATTTCAATTCTAATCATTCGTTGTTTACAAAATATTAATGCATTTGAATTTGTTATCACTTGATTTAGAGTTTCCATTGCCAAAATTATCTCTTGTGTAGTCAAGACTATACCTACTGCACGACATATAGCTTGATTTACGAGTGTCTGCATACATTGTACTGACGTCAGAGTACAATGCGCAGAACTGTATTTCAGGGTTTCTGTCGCGACAGTAAAGAATCCCAGAGTGAGCATCAAACTATTCTTTGCCAATAATATCTTGACAGTTATGAGTTCGACTTTTCTTGAAGGATTTTGATCTTCCCACCCCTGACAATAAAAACAAGTCTAACCTGGCCAACAAACCAACTTTGTTCTCTCAAGCCTGTGAAGAAGGTGTATAAAAAAAACTTTTTTAATAAGTAATATCATACTATTATAACGTTGATTAAAGTTAAAAAAAGAAAAATTTGGCCTGCCGGGGAATCGAACTCAGATCTTCAACTCAGAAAGCTCAAGGACCTACGCTACGGAGACAGCTGCAAGCAAAACTTTCAGAAATGTATTTAGAGCACGCCAGATTTAGGAAAGTACTTCTTCACATCATCAGAGATTGTTTCTATCTGCAGACAAAACTCAAATAAATCAAATTTTGGTCCCTTTCTGAATACTTTTTCATCTCCAATATATATCTGAACACTTCTTTGTTCAATTTTTTAACTCTTTCACACAAGTGCAAGTTTATTGGTGCCAAGTTTTGGTAGCCTAGATTAGTGGGACCAAGGATATAGCCAAGGTCGCCTCAGTGATAGTCTATTTTAAACAGATACTTGGACACACGAAGTATACAAAAACTACTGCAGCAAATTAAAATGTAAAAGAAACGTTCTAAATTCTCTTCAGAAAAACACGATAAAACTCCTCACATTTCTCAAACATATCACTTACATTTCTTGAGCGTAAGACTCAATGAGTTTCAGCAAAGACGTGTGCAAAAAGCGTTTTCTTTTACAGTGTAACCAGTAATGGAGCTAGACTTGTATGCATCTCGCGCCGCAGCTTTTTATCTCTCCAAGTAGCTTGAACTGAGTATCCGTAGATTAATTGGTAGAGTGTTGGCTTAACAATCAGAAGGTTCTGGGAACGATTCCAACGACCAGTCATCCTGACTGAGTTTTTTCCAGGTTTTTTTCCTCAGTCACACCAGGAAAATGTCGTGATGGAACCTACTAAGTAGGTCCTGGCTGACAACCTTAGAACATCGTCTCCTCCACCCTATACCGGCTTGAGCCTGAGATGCCTAAAGGCTATAAAATTCCCAGCAGCTTGACACTCTTAGAACTAGGCACCCCACCTATTTGCGGGTCTGAGGGTCTATATCTTCGCCATTGAATGTAATTTTAGAGTTTCCTTTTAGCTAACTCTTTGGTTAAGGTATAAACTTACTTTGGTCCTTACTTTGAACTGGTGCACGTCTTCCGGACGTCTCAGATTATCATTTGAAGACCACAGGAGAAGAACGTGCTATGTCCATTTTTGGCCAAATTGAGATCAGAGTGACATCTGTTAGCCCTTTTGAGGAACTATCATGCATGTGCCTATAGTCCGTCTATTACAAGCAAATCTTTGTTTGATGTGTAGGTATACGTAATGTTGATTAAGGACTTTTAAAACGCTCTGTAACATCAAGAAAATGGACTAGGCACTTTCTTTTCATGTAGTCTTCATTTGGTTTAGCTCACGTTTTTGTTACGAGAAGTAAGTTTTGCCACAGAAAAGGACCGGGGTCATCAAATGGCGTACCTCGAAGCCTTTTCCCCGGACCTTCACGGTTTAATGTCAGGAGTAAAATGAAAGAAAAATAATTAGGGTGGGAGGCGGACAGATGGCGAGGGGAGACAGATGATCTTTGATATAACTGGAATTTGGTGGTGGTTTCTGCTAGTCATATAATGGGAAAATCTGAATTATTATTTCAATATATTCAGTAGTTTATAAATAACAGTATTTTGAAAACGTGTATGAAAAGTGTAAAATGTTTTTCGATGCACCTGGCTGTATTCGTACAATGCTATAGTACAGAAACATCTGCACAGCAACAGAACTTAAAAAGGGAAGACCTCCAAACTTTCCACAGTGTTTCTGCTTAACATGAGGCATTTACATATACTTTTATGGAAGGATATCTCTTGTGTTACCTGCAGTAAATACTGTTGAAGTTATGTTCCTTTTTTCATCCTCTTTCCGTATATAGATGTCTTCAAAACGGCAAAAGTGAAAGAAGGAAAGTTACGACATTTTAGGAAACAGGATGACAAATACTACAAACACAAAAATAAACTGGAGATGTGTTCTGCCTCCTTTAAAAATACTAAGCATTTCGCATATGTATCCAACAAGTGTATAAAGTCTTCATGTTAGCCATACAGTTATATGATACAGGGTAGTTCAAAAGTCTCAGTACATCCTGGTAGCTCACAAACCAATATGAATCATCGCAGTATACAAATGTGTACTGGCTGGGATGGACTACATTTTGGAGTACAGGATCGCCGCCTAATTGAAATCCGCCATATTGGATTAAGGCCATGTTTTCAAATAACACGAAAACGCTCCCAGAAAGTAATTCCAGGTGTTAGATTTGACCTACCTGTTATGATGTCAGACATATCTTCATGATAGTTTGCAGTGCATATTACGTTCATTTATCCATCAGCGCTCTTTCCGTGCCTAATGGATGGATGTTAGGTCGTACAGAGGAGGGGGAAGGTGACACCGACCATCAGTTAGAGATCACAAAAGTACGGGAAAAGTTATACATCGCGAACAGAGAAAGCAAAGGATCAAAACATCTGAAAATCGAAGTTAAACGTTTAAATAATCCAAGCGTAAGAGCAGATTACCAACTCGAACTCTCAAATAGGTTCAAAATCTTAGGCGACTCTCGTAGTAATAAAGATTACATTAATCATGAATATGATGTAAGTAAGATGTGGCGGGGTAATTCGTGAAACAGCTAATGGCGCAGCGAAGGAGTGTGTAGGTGAGAAGAAACAACAGAAAAACAAGCCTTGGTTTGATGAAGAATGCCTTAAGCTTCATGAGGAACGGAAACAAGCAAGGCAGCGATGGCTAAGAAATGAAAGCTAAGTAAATATCAACCACTACAGTAACGGATTGAAAGAGATTCGAGATTCGCAACGGATTGAAAGAAGACGATCCCTTATCAGCACTACTGTTTAACTTTGCGTTAGAGTATACGATTTTAAAAATGAAAGAGGATGAAAAGGGACTAATATTGAATAGTTTGAATCAACTGTTCGTACACGCGGATGATGTAGTTTTAATAGGGGATGATATAGACGCTTTACAAAGCAACACTTAATGTCTTAGTAGACGCGTGCGATGTGATAGGTCTACAGGTAAACATAGATAAAACAAAGTACATAATAACAAGCCGAGACACAGGGAGTGAAGGAAATAAATCGAAAGAATTAGGAATGAGGTCATAGAAAAAGTACACAAATTATTTAAATACTTGGGAGCATACGTAACAAGCAAAAGAGAGGTCACAGAAGAAATAAAAAGTCCCTTAGTATCGGGGAACGCATGTTTCTATTCAGTCCAAAAACTTCTAACCTCGCGATTAATATCAAGGAAATTGAAATCGAAAATATACAGAACGGTTATTCTGTCGGTAATACTTTACGGCTGTGAAAGTTGGAGTACGACCCTAGCAGATGAACATAAATTACACGTGTTTGACAATAAGGTTTTAAGAAAGATATACGAGCCGAAACGGGACGAGATGACTGGAGAATGGAGGAGACTACGTAATGAACTCCACAGACTGTATGATTCACCAGACGTGAAAATAATGAAATCGCGAAAACTAAGGTGGGCATGCCATGTAGCTTGCATGGGTGGAAATACGAAGATTATATGCTATCCTGGTTAGAAGGCCGAATGGAAGGAGACCATTGGGAAGACCGAGACGTCGTTGGGAGGGAAATATTAGAAGAGATCTTGGAGAAGTAGGTCTTCGTGATGAAAACTGGCTTCATGTTGCCCAGGATAGAATTCAATGGCGAACGTTTCTTACTGCGGCGATGAACTGGAAATTCCCGTAATCCATAGAGTTAGTTAGTTATTTAGTTAGTGTATTACTACATATATCGTGGTTCAGAACCTAGTACGTTTACGTCCTTACTAAAAGATTGAAATTTCATGTAATCTATTCTTAAGCAAACAAAAACATAAAAGGACAGTTTTCGTTGACTTTTAAGGTGCACTACCTGCTCCCCATTACCCTACATTAAAAACAAGGTATTCAGCAGAAAATCCTAAATACAGAACGAATATTTCAATGAAGAATTAATCGTATGTTTCATGTATACTCTTATTATTTTAAGTTTTCCCGTATAATTATTATAGGATAATCAATGAGCGTATTGTCTTACTCGACTTACTGTCATGGACCGCAAACGCTCTTTATTGCAATTTTATCAACAATCTGGACTTTAGGGGGAAAAAATTGAATTTGTCTGCTAAAGAACGAGTCATTGAGCAATTAATCGATTCCTTGCAATATCAAAACTCCATGCGAAGAAAAATAGAAAATCGCTACATCGAACAATGTGTTGACGACATGGGAAATCGATCTCTAACTGTTTTTACAGACTTTTCTTTAGTTCACAATGCTTCGTGGTGTCCTCAAATCTTGCAATGTTAATTTAACTCATTTCCCGAAATGATGAAATTTTGCACAGCAACGTAAGTCAGGTGACAATACAATATTTAATTCTTACTTTTATATATTTCTCTATATAGCTATATATTTTAAAAGCATATTTTAATATTTTTAATATGGACCTCATTATCCTAAAATAAACAGTAGCCTGCAACGTTATTGAGTTTGACTGGTTGCAGAACACTTTAGAATTTGCGTCACAAAACATTAACTTGAGAAAAAGTATCCGAACACCGAAACAACTCGAAAAAAATCATAAAACTTTTTAAAGACATACTTTTCTTAAACAATTCGTACTGAAAAGTACAAAAAAAAGCATGACTAAAAAGAAAAGCATGGGGCGCACCAATTCAATAATGTATAAAGTGACTGTATATGAGAGCGTGCCCCATTCTTTTCTTTTTAGTCATACATAAACAAAATTATTTTTTTACTTTATAGTACGAATTGTTTAAGAAAAGTATGTCTTTAAAAAGTTTTTAAATTATTTTTTTTAACATTATGTGATTCAACGTTTTTTCGGTATGATATTCTATTTCCAATGGTTCTTCGGCGTTCGTTCCAATGGCTCTCTGTTCGTTTTTCAAAGACTTTCGATATGAATAACATTGGATTTTTTTAAACAATTTTACAATATTAACGTTATGTAATGTTCATTCTTCTATGTAGGGGATCAAGGGGTGGGATCATACATGACAGACAGTGTATGAAATTTTTACATAAGTGGTTAAGTTGCTATGAAGTATTCAACAGGTAGGGTTTGTTCGCTTGGGATTACACTACCTGCACTTGAAGTGTAAGGAGGTCAATGAATATGATGCCACGTTGTATATTTCGCAACCCCGTGTACCTATCGCTCAAACAGGGAGGAGTAAGTTTCCTTTTCTAGCACATTGTGCCAGCTGTACTCGCAATCTCTTCCATCACTCATACACTATAAGAACGCAATGCGACTGTCAATTGATTGTACTCAGCTACACTCGCTTGCGATCAGGGGCAGTAAGTTCTTACACGAAGTTGCACTAGCACCGATCACGCGAGTGACAAGTGTAAGCTTCACCAATCACTCGAACGGAAAAGTGTAGTGCAACTTACATTTTTTTTGTGAAGACTTGGTTTGCATTTTCAGTTGCTGTGTTTATCGAGAAAAATTGACAAACAGTTCCTGTAAGCTGTCAGTAATGATGGGGAGAATATTCATTTCTATTGTGAAATATGTGAACCGTATATAGCTAGCGCAAAGGAAACTACAATGTTCTCCGCGCTTGAGTTTAAAGATAAAGGTAAAAAAGTAATAAATAACGATAAAACTACAACACCCCGTTCTGTCCTTGTGTAGGGCGGACTGGATAAACAGCACTGTCTTGTAACAACTGAGCTTACTGGATTTGTGTGTTCCTATTTTTATGCATCTAAGGAAATAAATAACGTAACTGTGTCAACTTGTTAATTATTTACACATTATGGTAGTAGTTATTTAGTGTTAAACGTTAAATACCTAATTTAGTCCGTGCTCCGCTATCGATCGTTCTTCGATTCAATGTTGAAATTCGGATATATCGTACAACCCTATTGTGCTACACATAGGAGTCTTGTACTAAATTGAATTGTGGTGTACTGTAAAGTTACTGCGACAGAAGTAATAACTGTCACGCATTTACTTACTAGTAATCGGAACTGTGTTAGCGTTGCGGTAGTAATGACAATGGAACCTCTGTAATAATTAATTCTCCTTTCTCTCTTTCTCCTGTGTTGCAGGGTACATGTCACAATGGATGCATTCTGGACGACGCTCCTAATTCTCCTTATAAAAAGTGAGTATCAAAATGCGTTATTATTCCCACAGTTTCTTTTCTTTCTTTTTCGTTTATTCATTTCATTTAGGACAGGAAGTGCATATTTAGTATTGTAGTGTAATATCACGCCAGTTGGAGTGGTGATTTCGTGAATATCGTGCCCCCAAGTGGAGTTTGATTAAAATAATTAGGATTTTTCTACGCTTTGATTTATGTTAACATCAAGTTTGTTGCTCGTTTCTGGATTTGTTAAACTCGGACTGCAAAAAACAAGTACGTCACTTTATTTAACCGCTCTTTAGGTGTAATATAGTGGTAGTTTGTTTGACCTTCTGCAACTTGATGAGCACTGCCATCTTGAAATCTTAAAACTTAAGCAGCTGGACAAAATGGGGAAGGAAGCTGTTGGACAAAATGACACTATTTGTATCGAGATGCCAAGGAGGCATTTTCCGAAACAACAATTGTATAACTTATAAAAACAGTAATTACACGTTTCATCTATCTTTCACAGTCGTTTATTTATTGAAACCTTCTCTTCCTGCATTATTATCACTGTTCTCACAGCTTCTGCACTCATACACAGAGATTATTGGTTTATGTTAATGATTTTGGCTAAGTGGTGAAGTTTATTATTGAATTAAATAACTATCCCATTTTATCATACCGGTTGGACAAAACAGGGAAACTGTCTTTAAAAAAAAAGAATGCAACTTGCAGACCTCATGTTTGAAATTAATCAGACTGGAGTAGATAATTCAATAAGTATTACAAATTAATTTTAACCTTTGTTCTTCTCTTGCAGGTCTTTCAACACATGAGGCGTCAGATCATCATCACGTTTTCAACTACCTGCGTCAAGGTAAATTAAAATGAAAATAAAAAAATGGCGTGTTTCACCAACATATTCGTTAAGAATTCAACAAATCATTAGTTTGCGAATATTATGAATCTTCAAGCTCTTGAAATGACTTAACGATTCATGAAATTCTTAACAAAGGTTGGTCAAATACACGAAATATATTCTTCATTAAAAAAAAAAGACATGATTATCTTATTAGAAGCCAAAAAGCACCTGTGTTAAATAGGGGGTATTTCATAATAAAGGAATCTATAATGCTGTCGTTAAAACAGAACGTTACCACAGTTTCCAACCAACAAGCAGGGCATGTTTTACCCGACTATTACAGTAACAGTACTCTGAACGTGAATCTACAATCTATAAATTCTTTCTCATTAAATGGAAATTTCTGCATAAGTCATGTTTGAGCATCAAATAATAAAAAAGCACTCCACTTCTAGGAAAAATCAGTAAATAGGTTACAAATTGTTACATAGATGAAAATGTCAATTTCATTTTTGCAGTTAACTACCACCTACATAGAGACACTTGTTCCAGTGATGTATAGACCCCCAATACCTGCAACATGAAATTTTTTGGGTCTGTATCATCCGTGAAACGTTTATCGCCAAGGTAGTAGTGGTGGTAGTGGAGTGTTACTCAGTGTTTCTTCCAGATGATTTCATTCGGTGGGGGCCTGGGGGGGGAGCGCTCATGAAAATTATAAATAATGTATATTGACTCCGATGTATTAAAATATAAATGCACAATAATGTCACTTAACAATTTGTCGCACTTCCTTAGTTGACCTCGAAATAACATGATCCATATTTATATACGTATTTCACTGTACGTATGAGTAATACAAGAGTCAAGACTAAATTATTTCGAGGGGCTGTTGAAAAGCCCCACCCCCCGCGAAGGCATGCCTGAAAGAAACAGTGCTGGTGTTAGTAGTAGTAGTAGTAGTAGTAGAATTAACCAATCTACGTGCACGAAAATAAAGCCTTAAAAATGTTCGTTAAATCAATCGTTTTTTAAAAATAGAAATAAGCTTGCTATTTACTTCCCTAAATGAGTTTTCAAAAAGTGGAGACATAGCTAAGTCACTTTATCGCATCCCAAAACGATAATTGTACCCTATTGCATCTAAACGCTTTGACCTGTTTCCAAGATAAATGTTACAAATATACAGAATTGATCGTTTAATTGTATTAGAACAGTCCTCCTTTCATTAAATAGTTATATACGTGTAAATGCGAAACCTTTTTATGGTCCAATTATGATAAGTAAGTTGGCATCGCTGATTGTGTTGAACCACATAGTTGTGATTGTAGAGTATCGATGTCAAATGTCAGGCACGTACAGTACGTTAAACCTTTGCGGGAATTACATTTTATAATAAAGTAACAACACGGGAAACCGGGGTACTTATTATTCTGAAACCCTCCATAGTCGTGTTTGTAGGCTATCGACGTGTATTCATGACAAATTTGTTAAGGATAAGTTGAGCTTTTGCAGAACAACACAAATAAGCAATCAATCACACATTAATTAATATAGTCTAAAGCAGAATCTAGCTAGAGACGCAATCAGTTCCTCTTATTCTCACTAGGAAGCAGCATGTTACAAAACCGTAGTGTCATCTACCGCCAGGTACTGTAAGTTTTTACACTACAATTGAAAAAATGCCGACATGCTAGATCACAGCGAGAAACTTTTTTTTCAATAGGTTTGATTTTATATATAAGTTTATTACTGCGGCGATGAACTTGCGAGTTCCGTAAGCCACAGAATTAGTTTATGAGATTTGATTTTGCTTTTCTTTCCAGGAAAAGAATGGCATTCCGATTACACGACTTGTGCCGGTACCCGCCAATCACCTATTAATATCGTCAGGAGCCGTGCCATTTCAGAAGAACTTCCAGCTCTAGAGATGGTATACTACCACAATTTTCTGCAAAACCCTATCATGAAGAACAACGGACATTCAGGTAAGGAAAAAAAAAAACAGTATTAGAAGATTGCTGCTGAAAAGTTTGTTCTTGAAATATATCTATGATAAAATATTGTGAATTTCAGAAAAAAAAAGATAGCAAAAAATTGTGCGTGTTGAGTTGCATATCTTGCTGGCGACCTGTTCAGGCAGTATTTCCTTTTCAGTTCAAACATTTGGCTAAGAAAGTTTTACAACAATATAATTGTAGGACAGCAGGAAATATCATCCAGGAAATGGACGGTTGATAATTGAACGAACCATTCACTTCAAGTGAATAAATACTGGCTATTCGGAACAGAGTGCATGCGAAAGTTATTTATATATTTAGGGTCAGAACGTAGAACAAGCTTCCATAGGAAATGTAAACGTACTTTGTCAACTATTATATTAATGAGGAGTTTTTATAAGCATTAATCCTACGATTTAAAGGTTGAATATGGCAGATTTATAAGAAGATAATGTATCCTGTTGAAATGTAGAGCTGATGGAAAATTTATATTAAGAAACAAACCATGATATAACCAAACCAATGATTGGGATATGGTAGAGTAAATGTTTACCGGTTTAGATTAAATAATTTCTGATTTTAGATCACTAAAGCAAGCGCTTAGAATGTTAGCACTATTTGTATTTCAGTGGTATAGCCTAACTAAGCGCAACCCAATGATAATTTCATTTACTAACCCAAACATAGTTAACCTAACGTAACCTACTGGTTGAAAGCTATCTTTCTCTTTACTAATATTGAAAGCTCCCATCGTTGTAAGACTACCGGAAACTAGTGATAATCAACGACTCAAATAAAAAGCAGGAGCTCATAGTGTTTGTATCACTTTTATACAAACGAGAAACTTAATGTCTTGCTGAAAATAAAGTCACGGGAATTATTCACAACACAATAACTTGCTTCGAAAATCAGGCGACAGCAGCGCTACGTTGCGACAAACTGACGAAACTAATACATTTTTGTGGGTATAAGGTTACAGCACTGCGTTCAAGTGGAAATGGAACCCTCGATCCTAGGTTTCTCTTCAATTCTCAGTAATTTATATCCATGAGGCTTATGAACATGTGGTTATCGGTACTCCTAGTCAGTGCATGTAACCATAGGATTATCCTTGCTGATAAAGACCCGTAGTTTGCTATGGACTACATTCTGTAAGTTACACTTTTGTAAAAGACGATCATTTGGATTTAGAAACCGAGGGTTCTGCGCCTCCAAACCCAAAACTCTTGCAATGTTCTTTCATGCATGGTTCTTCTCAAAGATCTGTATCTTCTTTATCATTATTTTTCATAAACTAATCATGTCATTAGTGCCCAAGTACATATGCTAAGAGAGTAATTTGACCTTTTTTCCCCTAATTACGAACAGTTGTCATCAAACCTGAGGAATCTGAATCTACTCCTTACATCTTTGGAGCACATCTACCTGGTATTTACAACTTCTCAGCACTGCATTTTCACTGGGGATCGAAGAACAACAGAGGAAGTGAACACCAGCTTAATGGCATAAGGCAAGTGTTTACGAGTTTAGAAAAACTCAGAAACTTATTATTATTAATAAGAATAACTTTTTCGGAAGAAATAAAACAGTATTATTTAATGTTTATACAGAAAATATACGAGGAGAGCTTGAGAGGTTTCCAGTCTAATAGAGAAGGAGTGCAACTAAGTCCATAACAACACAAGTTATTCAATGCACACCCTTCGAAGGTCAATGCACTTAACTACAATTGTGCAACAAATTTAACCCCTGAGAATAATGTTTGTCTTCTCAAGGGTTCTGAAAGTATCTGTGTATGCCATTTCAAGTTAGTTTTCAATTTAGTGAATAAGTAAAAGGCTGATGGGGCTAGATCGGAATAATAAGGTGGATGAAGAAGCTGATCATAGGTAAATTGGTCTAATTTGATTTGTGAAACCAATTTTGAGACAAGGAGAGTTGAAACAGGATACCCTTTGCTAGTTTCCCCGCTAATTTTCATTCTGATGATGTAATTTAATTTTTCCAGAAATCTCGAATGACGTTCATTGTGGAGTCATCCTCTGATCAATGAAGAGGATACCGTCCATATCCCAAAATAACGATTTCTGTCGTATAAACTTCTTAGACCGGGACGAAGCGTGGTGGTAGCGCCCCTGCATCGGCTGACCTTGTATTTCTACATCTAGACCTGGCTTTGCCAGTGAAATACACTGCTTTATGCAAAACGTAAACATTATATATGCTTTTATTTCCAATGCTTGCAAATATAAATGATCGAAAACATTTTACATGTGGAGCGGAGGAAAGACACGGAATGGGAAGAGCACCGGCAATCAACTTCACCAAAAGGTGGATGCGAATACTTCCTAGACGAGCGAGATATACTTAACGTAATTACATTAAAAGGAATCGGTGAATAAAACAAACGGAAAACAAAAGAAAATTGATTAAAATAATCGCGCAACCTGAATAAAGAAAAACCAACTGTAATACACCCAAATATATTCTCTCCTCGGTGTATTAGTGTTACAGAAACTGTTCTTTTAATGAACTAGAACCTCTATAATACGCCGCACATATGTAAGGTTAGTACCATGTATCGCCGCACTGAGTTCTTACAGACCACACATGGTAGACAACTGAAGACTGAGGTCTTCATGGGAGCAACTGAAGACCTGTAAAGGACAAACACCAACAATTACGCATTGCGAGAAAATTCTTTACCGCGGAGCCAGGTCTTACCTACGACTCCAAATATATATTATATATCCCAACCCGTCTGGTCA